>SZWC01013742.1:19978-44552 GCA_023375785.1 Penium margaritaceum | reverse complement strand
AGGAGGAGGAGGAGGAGGAGGAGGAGGAGGAGGAGGGAAGACAAGGAGGAAGAGGGGGTGGGATGAGGAGGAGGGGTAGATGGTGGTAGGAGGAGGGACGGGTATGAAGAGGGACGGGCAGGAGAAGGAAGGGGTTTGGAATCCTACCTCTTCCCCTACCGCAGGAGGAGGAGGAGGGCACAGGAAAGCAAAGCCAAAGAGGGCGGAGCGCACCGTACGGGGTGAGGAACGGGTGAAAGGCGGCACGCGGTGCGTGTAGCCGTTTTGCGATCTGCGCTTTCGCCACAAAACTCCGCGGCGCTGCCTGGCGCAGCGCGCTTGAAAGGAGGCACGGATCGCCAAACCGAAGCGCGCTAAACGCGCCGGCTGAACGGAGGAGGCCAATGCGATGGGCAACGCTTTTGCTGAAGACGGCGTCGAACCAAATCTAATGCAAACAAGTGGGACCAGACGAAAGGGTTAGGAATTTGGTGTAAGCGCCAGAAGCAAAACCGGTTGTCCCTCAGACTCTCAAAGAAGAAGGAAGCATAACACAATATTAAAGTGATAAGATATTTAAAAAGTATGAATAATTTTTTATACAAGAATTATCCTTATAAAATCCTTTACCAATCACACAATGAATGTTAACATTACAATTCTCTATTCGTTTCCTTATTCACAAAGACACACTCCATAGTAAATGGGAAGATTTTTCTGGGTAGAAAAAAAATACACTTTGGTGCATATTCTCATTCAAAACAGGAACAAAAGTGAAGACTTGAACTTTTACGAAAAGTGAGTGGCACTATAAGACATTCTTATTTTTTTAGGATTTTATACATGGTACAGGCAAAACGTAACTCCCACTGGGCTTCCTTCCAATAGCTTCTACCTCCCACTCGGCACTATAAGAACACCAAGGGAAAATGTGTTATGAGATTTATGTTATACTCTATGGAAGAGAGAAATTCCCCGAGAATCTACCAATAACACCCCACCATCCACATCCACCATTGGTTCTTGTCGGTGATTTCGCATATAATCAAACTGATTTTGCAATTTCAAAAGCCAAAATGGAGAAAACTATTTTCTTCACCATGTCAACAATAATTAGAATACACCCATGGTTCTCTTAATTAAATATACTTTTATGAAAAAAAACAAAAAAAACATCTACATGAAAAAGGTGTTGGACGGAATGGCGATGTGCCTTCAAACACAATGGTTATCGCTTACTTGACTCACGTGCAGGTCCCATGTGTGATGCATATCATACCGTTGTGAATTTGCTAAGTATAGGCACATGTCAGCCAAAGCAAAGTTCTATTTCCTGCGTGGCTTCCATAATGCACACTTGCACCAAAAATGTGATCGTCGATCCCTCTTGGACAAAAATTGTGTGCTGCCATACCGCTACCCACAAACACTGATGCATGCATTCTACCAATTCTTTCCCTGTTCCACAATCTTTGGCAAGAGGGGCTCGCTTCAGAGAAATGGGCAGTAAAATCTCCGGGACACAAAGTAAAAGCACACGTGCATGCATATGCTACAGATAAACCCAAAGACTACCTGTAGTAGACAACACATTTATTTCCATGTGTTCCCGTGATTGACTTCTTTGCTGATGTAAATCACAAATCGTCTTTGATTTGCTGACCTTTTGTAAATCTCTGGGACTTCGACAAAGGCTCTGGAACCTTCAGAAAGGCCAATGTGCATTTTTTCAAAGGTCTAGTTTATAGCCTAAAACCAGGCATTACCTTGAATCTCTTCTCGTGTGAGGTGGATGTTGTTTGTCTTCAGTTTTGTTCTACCAAAGTTCTGTACCCAAAGTTCAGGAAAAAAACAATTGACCAAAATCAAAACCAAAACAAAACATTAACAAATGTGTTTCATTCTTACCTTCATATCCATGATCATGTGCTCATTTGCTAGCCATTGTTGAAGACAAAAACATTGTCTTTCCACCAATAATGCAATCATTAATTCCATGTAATCTACGTTTAACGCACGTGAGAGATAACAAAGCCTTCTAAACACGGTCTACAAAACGGTCAGACACACTTCAAAATTTTGCAACCAATATGAGTTCTTGAAATTGTGCGTGGTTGGGATTCAGATTTTTCACTTTCTTGTACACTGGATACAAGGCCGATGAGAAGGAGGTTTCCTTCGTAAAGAAGTGAATCGAAGTGAAGCAAGCCAAAAACAAAAGTGGATGAAGGTTTTTCCATTGGATGTGATGATCATACAAGTAACTTCACAACATGAGAGAGAGCGAGCAAGGGCGCGCGTGCGAGAGAGAGAGAGAGAGAGAGAGAGAGAGAGAGAGAGAGAGAGAGAGAGAGAGAGAGAGAGAGAGAGAGAGAGAGAGAGAGAGAGAGAGAGAGAGAGAGAGAGAGAGAGAGAGAGAGAGAGAGAGAGATGAGAATTCTTCCACGAATTCTTCTTTCTTCCTTGATAATTCTGAGATGATATTTGTTAAAAAACCATCATTTTTTCAATATTAGCTGGAAGATATCCACATGCGATCAACAAGACTGGTTGCCAGCCAGCACAAGGCTGCCTCAGAAATAGCATCCTGTTGGTTGTCCACCAATGTAGCAATTTCTGGCAGGCTGTACGGCGGTCGTTCAATGAACGATCGCCACCAAATCAGCTGCCAATTGGGCAGCCACTGCCTAATTGGTGATTGATTTGGAGAGATCGATAGAGAGAGAAAGAGAGAGGGGGGGAGAGAGAGAGAGGGAGAGAGAGAGAGGGGGTGGGGAGGGAGATGGAGAGGATGGGAGAGGAAGGGATTGAGGGTAAGTGAATGATTAAAGGTGAGGGAGAGATATTGAGCGATGTTAGGGTCGAAGGCAATGGTGAGATGAGGAGCAAGGGTAGACTTGAGGTCACGAGAAAAACACATTACAAGAGAGCAAGAGATGCATGGATAAAGAGTGGTAGCAAAGAGGTGCCTAAAGAATCCTTGTATTAATTTTGTTGCACATGACCTTGAGTGATATCGGTTACATGATGGTGAGATACAAAAAAGAGCAGTCATTGAATGTACAACCCAAAGTTCACTGTCCATTAATGGAAATAGGGAATAGTCCTTGTAGTTTAATGGTATAACCACTCACCAAGTTGAAAGCTGCGTTTTTCGACCACGGTCACGTGAAGTAACAATGATCGCCATATTTTTTATATTATAAGTGGAAAAAATGCAAATGAATATGTAACACTGACATAGTAAGGGCGTGCATTTCTTTTGTACATGTTACTTCATATGTGCAAAAGGATGGCCAAGCGGAAACTTGGCTACCAAAAGAATGGGTACATAATGTTTATTCTACATCACCTATTCTTCTGTGGCATGACATATTTGAAATATGATTCACACCAAAGGCAAGTGAATGCAACCATGTGTTACTTTCATTTCTATGGCTAACACACATTTGACATGTTAGTGAGACAAATGACATGTCATAAAAAGCTGAGAGCTACTTTGGGACTAAGTGTCAAAACATTATGAGTCCCTCATGATGAAGATTGAAGAGGGTGGATGAATAGTTGTCTCGTCCATGTTGGCATGGACATACTGCGCCAAAAACAAGAAAGGTCATCATAGAGCATGGTTGTTAACATGAATCCTGTACATCATTTTCAAGGTCCTCTTCCCCTTGTGCCATGCGGAAACAAGACCCTAAAAGTCCCAGAATTGAAGAAGGAGTGATGCAACAACATCTTTGTTTCCACACTCCTTGGGCACAAAGTCCATGTTGTAGTTTTCTTCATGCTTAGATTCCATCAAATTTCTTTAATATGTATTTTCTATATAAATCCTTAAGACATTAGCCTCAAGTTTTTGATCCACAGGAAACATAAAAAAAAAGCAGATTTAAATATCAAATATAGTCCACAGCCAAGATTCCTCTCCCTCTGAACTGTCATGGATCGTCTTTTCTTATTTAGGTTTGATCATGGCAGACATCGATCATGCAAAGCATGCAAGGATTATGATTTCATTAACACGTGTATAATCCCTTGTCGTGTACAAGACAGCACCATGTTCACACATAATCAATAACATGTGTGTGTGGTTTACATTTTTACTTTAATTTTGTACAATACCCAACATTGAGGATGCATTCTCTTGGATCTGACCAAGATGAGGAAATTAAGGCAATCATTTGTTCTACACATGTGTTTGTGTTTCTTTACCGAAACTCATCATGTTTTATTGTTTTGGCAATTTCAATTCCAGTCAGGTTCTACCTTGTCGATGATATTTTGCCGTGTTGAAAGAAACAATTCCACGTTCCACGAGGTGACTGTTTAGTGGTTGTTGTGCTAATACTTCCTCTCCTTTTTGCATCAAGCTTCCCTACAAGAAAATAATCGAGAACTCAGGAAAATGTCCTCCAGGTCCACACAACACTTCTCCATGTCAATTTAGGCAGTATACATTGCAAAGGATTATTACCAATGCGATGTCTTTCCATAGCACTGTGTCGCGGAAAGACCAATTTTAGAACTAAAATTGTCGTTATAAATTTATCGAGTACTTCGCGTACTCACGGTTCAAGTCCCAGGGAGCCAAATCCTGGAAATCTCTGTACGGGGTGGAGTCTACTTTGACTCTAGCCCAGAAAATTATTTTTGTGGAATTGAGGGAAGTGGAGTATCATGATGGAAAATTGATCGCGTCAATCCTCCACTACTCATAAGGGGCATTGAGGTCCTGTTTCCACGTGGAGCTGCCACGTGCGATGAGTAGGATTAGCATGCATATTTTACATCAATGCCCTATGACAACCACTTCCATTGTTGGTGCGATGCGTCTCGGCCAAAATGGCTGAGGAAAACCTTCATGCGCCCTCTTTGGTCGATGCTTACTCATAGAAAAAACCCAGCGCCGTTACATTGGCATCAATGCCAAAACTTCCATGAGAGAGAAGGACTCACACAGATTTATTACACTCGGACATCAGATCTTCATATCAAAGGACAACATTTGCTGTTGACAAAATGTACAGTGAGAGAAAACAAAATTTGTGAATAGTTTGACCATCCGAACAGTGGAACAATCCCAATCACCAAAAGCCCCAGGGGTTAATGATCTCAGAGCTTGTTTGATGAGACAAAGACTTGCTTCAACAAGCCAAGATCTCAGCTAAAGAAGGAAAAGAAGTTGAGATCAAATGCCCTCCAAAAGACAATTTGCCGAGGAGAGAAAATTGATCCCCCTCCTCATTTGGCACCGACGATACCAGGGGAGGTGATGGACAAGCTCCCCCTCTCCCCTTCATCGGTGCCAAAGATGTTGAGGGAGAGAGAGAGGATGGAGTCCCCCCTCGCCCCTCCTTTTCCTTGGAGTCAACGGCACCCAAGGGGAGGAGAGGGGGCCTTCCCCTCCCCTCCCATCCTTCTCTTGAGGACCGAGAGTCCATGGAGGAGGAGAGGGGGACTCCTCATCTTTCCCCCCTTTCATGAGGACGTATGGCCCAAGGGGGATGCGGGGAGGAACTTCTCCCTCTCCTGCCCCCCCTTCAAGGGCCAACGGCCCATGGGAGAGGAGAGGGGGCGTCTCCCCACCTCCCTCCCTCTCATGCCGGCCAACGGCCCAAGGAGGGGGGAGACGAGTCCCTCCCTCTCCCTCCCCCCTTCCTTCATGAGGACCAATGGCCCAAGTGGGAGGTGAGAAGGTGCTCCTCCCTCTCCTCCCCCCCGCTTAAGGGCCAACGACCCATAGGAGAGGAAATTGGATGTCCCCTTTGCCCTCTCATATGGGCTAACCATCAAAGGGGAGGAGGGACAATTTCCTCCCTCTCCCCCATCACGAGTTTGAACAGCCCAAGGGGGAGGCAAGTAGTGGCCCTCACTCTTTGTCCCCTCGAGGGCTGACGGCCCATGGAGGGGGAGAGGGGAACTCTTCCCCCTCCCCTCTCACTTGGGCCGAAGGCCCAAGGTACAAGAGAGGGGACGACTGCCCCTCTTCTCCCTCACATGGACCGACGATCCCAGGGTGAGAGGTGGAGTGATCTCCCTCCTCCCCATTGGGTAGGAGAGGGGACAATCTCCCCTCTCCCTCCTCTCACATGGTCCAACACCAAGGGGGGAGGAGAAGGGGAAGTTTATTCCCTCTTTCTACCTCTATCGGAGTGTGCCCCCCCAAGCACACAGTGCCAAGTGGGTCAAAAACAAGTCCCCCTGTGTTCATGTGTACGAGTAGCACAACTTGTAATGGGGATCGTCAAGAGTCCTGAAGGAGTTTGTAACCTTGATGTGAAATTGAAACTTTTTATTTCTGAAAATAGCCTCTTTCTTGGATCCAGTCAGTTCCACACAAATTGGGGAACAGTTTCTTTGTTAGGTGACTGATTAAGGTTCCACAAAAAGTAGTTTTGAGCTCAGGCCAAGCTCCTTGAAGATTCCTTAGATTTTTTTTTTGGTGTTGTTACCACTGTAGACGATAATTGTTTCCTTGGTTGAGCCAGGTGTGTTGCCTTGTTGGTCATGGATTCATACATGAATAGCAGTCAATAGCTCTGATTGAGCTACTTAAAAAATCCAATGTTCCAACTGGAAACTTGGAGATATTAAATTGACCAAAAAGGGAAAACTGACGGATTTTCATGTCATGATGGGATTGCATTAAAGAAGGAAGAACAAGTAACAGTTTTCCATGTCGTGTATTTAGAAAACTGTTCACAAGGACACTCCTCACAAAGGGGGATGCTTCACTATAATACTTTGTTGAATGCATACCACATAGAATGTGGGGAGGGGGGGGGGTGTTTTCTGCACCCTCTTCCAAATTAGTAGGAAATTGTTGATCATTTACATCCCAAAAGGTATCATCCATGCCGCTGATACACACGTCTGGTGGATCTTCACTGAAGACACGCAAAAAATCATGAAGAGTGTACTAAGGTTGTACGTTCTTGTCTTGGCAAGAGCCAATGGGTTATGCAATCAATACTAGATGTACATAAATCATTATATCACAGAAACTACGCATGTGTGTAGCTAATTGTGCGTGAACGTGATGCAATAGTGCTGCGGTTGATAAGTATTCAATAGTGCACTCTTGTGAAAACAACATCTCTTGCATGGTTTACATCATGTATTGTGCAGTGATCAAACCTAGATGAGAAAAGCTTCAACATGATGGCTCGAACCAGAGGGGGGAGAATGTACCATACGGAATATTTTTATGACTAAAAAGGATCATTCAATATTTAATGGGTACTTCCGATACTCGAGGCTAAAGCTTCAAGGAGCCAAAGCCTACAATCCATGTGTATATATGTGCTAGATTCTATTCTGAATCTATCTCAGAGATTTTATCTTGAACAAATTTGAGGTGAGGGGAGTGTCGCGATGAAAAATAAATTGCATCACTCCTCCACTCGTAAGGGGCGCAAGGGCCCTGTTCCCATGTGGAGCTTCCATATGTGCTGATTAGGATTATGATGCATTTTTTACATCTGTGCCATATGAGGAACTCGTCTTAGCCATGTGCATCTCAGCCAAAATGGTTGAGGCGACCACTCATGCACCCTCCTTAGATGACTATTGTGAGGGCCTATGTTTTGGTTTCATAGTAAGTCGCATAACTATCTAGAATTGTTACACATTGTAAGTATGTGAAATCCAGGATTCAGATATTTGCACTCCTTTCTTGCAACTAAATGCTTACGACCACACATATGTTACATAGATCTCCTTTAACCCCGTTAGACAACTGGCTCAACTCAACCAATCAAAATCAATCCCATGCATGCTCGGATCATCCCAGGTTTGGCAGGCACCCATTGCCTAAAACATGGTTGCTAAGAAAACCAAGTCCAAATCAAATCACCAAATCTATGGCACCAAATCTATGGTTTTCTTAAAAACACTTGTGAATCAAAACCTGTGATCCTATTCGAGGAAAAAAAAGATCCAACAATTAAAGCTTGTCATACAATCAACATGTCATAGAAGGCTCGTAAATGATTTAGTAAATCCCACTATGGACGATTTTGATTTCATATCATAGCCAAGAGGTCATGAATTTTAGGATGATAACACGCACTCTCTTGCAAACAATAACATATAGAAATCTTGATATGAAGGACTTTTTTTTTTTTTAGATTTTCCCAAGTTTTTAAAACTTTGTACTCTCATGGATTAATGTCAGGAGGCACATTCAGCATTTCATAACTAGTGTATGTTTACTAATGTAGCTCTTGACCAACTATACCAAGAACGTGATGTGAGATTTCTTTTTAAAATTACACCATGTTATGTTATTACACCCCTACGTCCACATGTTCTCACTCAAGCGCTTGGCTTCTCCACTAGCTTGCATGATACTCACCATGCTACAACCAGACGACTTGGCTGAGTCACTTGGGAGTTGTTTATGCCTATGTCAAGACGTCCTTCATGTGTCCTACCCCTGTGGAGAAACTTGAAAGATATCCAGTGGATATTGTGATAGTAAATTGAAGGTCAAAATATGCATGTGACTTTTAATTTATACTGTTTTAAAATTCCCAAAAATGTGTTCAGTTAGGTCACCACAACATTGCCGGGTCAATACGGCACAGTTAACCTACATGATATGTGGATGAAACATCCATGTGTGGAATAAAGTCACCAGAATAGTTATCTCTTGTCTTATAGAAACATTGTCTAGTCTTTGGGGAATTCTAACCAATATAATCTAGTAATGATCATATGTACTCCTATGAACACATATGATACTTACTCCTAGAATTTTTTTCACTAGAATAGTACTATTGGATTTCAGATATGAAGTTGACATGATTGAAGCCCAGCAACAAGACAATCTATGAGCACATGATACATCACAAATGAGTTGTGAAACCACCATTTGGAGTCATGAGATATCTCTAAGTATCCATTAGACAATGACTAAGAAGGTTATGTTCCTTTTTGAGTGGGACATTCTCATGTCAACATCTGAGAAAAACACATTGGAGTTTCCTTGTTTTCAAACCTGAAGATGACTCTTCACGTGGTGAGGTGGATGGCCAAAATAGAGATACCAACATGTAGTTTTAATGTAGTTATCAGCATTATATGTATCTCCACAGTTTTAAATGTCCAATATGCCCTTGGATTGTTTCAAGGGACCAACTACGTCTTTTTCAATGCAAATGGTATGAGTTTCAGGAGCCATGAGAATAAAAGTGCAGACGACGGCATCGCCCATTAACCGCTGCATATCTCATGACCATGAGAAATTATTACAGACATGATGAAGACCGCCTGTCGCAAACAATGGTTGAATCACGGTTTTTTGTCCGACTTCTATAATATATTTACGTGTTGCATGAATACACTCTGAAGGTGTCACTTTTAGATTCCTTTCGCGTCTGATGTTCTTCTGTAAACTTAAATACTTTGATTCTATGAGCCAACAAATTTTTATTTCAAGTTGTAATAAACCCATGTAATGGGATTCACCCATTATCATGGGCATGCATAGTTCTTAGGGGGTTGCCCTTAGTGAGGCTATGCTAGAATTATTTTGTCCTTCTGACATTGAGGCATTCACATTGAGGCGTTCCATGCCTCAATTTTCTAAGCTCTCTGACCACAAGCATTGTGCACTAAGTCTTCCATTAGTGGCATAAACTTCATGCGTAAATCCTATCCTATAGTGTACCCATGTTGTTCGCATATATTCCCTCTTCAAAAAATCAAATTTGACCAATCTGTTTGTGTCACGGTCATCATTGTGGTCACCTTAAAAAATTTCATGAACCTCTGAAATGACCTACTTTGATAGATATTCATCTCAAGTTGTCAATTCAATCATGCAACACAACACATGTATGTTCACAAGTCCTTTGATCGTTTTCACTTTTTTTGACGAGAATCAATGTACTAAATATCAGCGAGCATGTTCCATGTGCATTTTGTGCACAATACGTTCACAATTATGCACGTTTTCAAACAGTATTGTGGTAAATCTGTATAGATTGCATATCTCCATCCATCGAAGAGATGTTCGACTTAAGCAATTAGTATGGTCCTTAGCATCTTTGACGTACAATTGGTATTAATACTAGGAATTTCAGAAAAACAAAACATCCATAGCAATTCTGAAAGACCAAAATCAAGTTTGTGATGATGGCTCCGGGGGTCGGTTCATACTATATCAGTACCCCATTATACAAGCTGTGCATGTTGTGAATCATATTGCATGGCGGATTTGGATTTCTTGGTACATCTTGATTATGGGTTTGGTGGACAGTACCTTGCATTTTATGGTCCAATATCAAGGAATATATTGTTTTAGAAAATCACGTCTATGTTCAAAGGCATCAAAACGTCGTTTATTAGTATGCATGTCATACGAGCATTTGGCAGAGGCACCAAACTGTGAGATGTTCAACTATTTTATGAGTAAAAATCTCATGGAATAAATTTAAAGTCATCTTCACATTGACAATCAGCATGCTTATTCGCATACTCTTGCAATTAAAAATAAGCTTGTATAAAAACATTTATGTGTAAGCATTTATAGAAATGCTTGAGAAACGCTTTTGATAAGTATGTTTTCCATCATCCTCGTAGCTATCATGCTTCTCCTTAGCCATCTTACAGCATGCTGACATGCTTGTACTTAAAACAATGCTTATCATGTATTGTACCCCCCTGAGATACTGAAAACCATTTAAAGAGTGCAGTTTTAACTTGTACATTTGGTGCATTTTCACGACCAAAACATTATGCATTTGACACTTGTGTTCGGTGGTCCTCCCAACGCCAACACAGTTGGCACTCATTACAGGTAGATTCTACAATATTCCCACATGTTCAGTGTGTATAATAGACATTAGCAAGATCAACACTGGAGGCATAAGGCTTTGAAAACCTATGTCATGGGTGCACTCCCAATAGTTGAAAATGATAAATGAAGTGTTGTCCAATCAAATAACTGTCTGAATTAGCAAACACACTTTTGCTATCATAAAATAGTTTCCATTGGTCATGCAATTTACATGAAGTTCCCATTTACCACGACTTAAGGAAGTAAAACACTCTCAGTCACCACCACTCTGATCATAATCAACAATTGTGCAATGGATGTTTTTATGATGGAAGATACATTCAAGGACGCAAGATCCATATACCCAGTTTCTGGAACTATAAAGCTCATCGCGTCTTCAAGCAAGAAATGCCCTAGCTACCCATCAGCCACCGCTTTTGCTATGCCAACAACAAAGAAAAAGAACGAAAAGGCATGGTGAGGCTGCATGCCATGCATCGACAACGCATGACATGCGGCACCCCCCCCCCCCCCCCCGCTATTACCATAAACACCTTCATTGAGCGGTTTATTTTACTAGCGGGGGGAGTGTCCAACAATTGAGGGGAGTTTGAGACTTCCCATACGTTGAAAGGGAACCTGCTGGGCCCCGCTACCGTAGGACCCAGCAGGAGCCCATGCAAAACTAAAGCCCAAAAGCCTCAAGTGTAAGTTGGGATAAGGTTTTATTGGGGTTTGAATTTCAAACAGGATGTTTGTGTGTACAAGAAAGAATAAAAATGAAAAAGGGGAATTCTTGCTTTATTGCAATGGACCGATGACCCCTTGTGTCTCCTTTTTTTCAGCCTACACCCTAGTTCAATTTAGGGTTTTGTATGTTTGGTATTGGTGGGGCCCATACAAAAAATAAAATCCTACATTGATTCTCGCATGCGAGTGATGTCCCCATGCACTTTTTGTTTTCTTGTCCGGCGACACATGCCGCGAGCGAGCATGGTTTTGGAGTGGGATTATCAATTTTCTTTCGCCTGTACTTGGCAGTTGAGGGTCACAATTTGCGTTTTATGGGTATCCGAGCTATTTGGTGCTTTAGTTAATTGGATTACGGGTCTCCCTTCCTGTAAGCGCCTATGACATAGGATTTTTGTCTTGAACCATGTCATGGTTTCACACACTTGAGGCATTGTATTGTCCAGAGTCTCAAGGAGGGCAGCTTGAAATATTTTTGTTTTTTTATCAAGCATTTTTTAAATTCCATTTTGATTTTTCCAAAACACTAATCCAGCACTGAATGGATTAAAAAAAATCCATTTTTGTTCTATCATACATAATTGATTGTAGATGGATGAGAAAACAAGATCTCCGAGTGAAGAAGGTTGGACCCTTAACCCGTCCAGGTCTGAATAGACTCTACAAGTTGTGCTAGTTGTGACCAGTGTAAGAGGAGCGATTTAAGTTCAAATCTTGATTTATATGTGTTGTGTTATTCATGAGAAAGGTTGGAGAGTGAGGCACAAGTGCCTCCCCCTCAGGTCCATCCCTTGTATGGACGGGAGTGAGAGGTTGCCTCCTCCCACTTTCACCAAAAGTACAAAGGTGGACAGGGGAAGAGAGAGCCACGTGCTTCTTGTCCTTTCCAACATCTTAAGATCTCTAAGAAAGGAGGAGGTGAAGGAGCTCCAACATCCTCCCCAAAGGTACTCCTTCCCCTCATCCTCCATGGAGATACTACCTCTTTCCCTCTCCTTATCCTCTACTAGCAAACCCACCATTAGAGTGGAAAGAAGGGGGTCAAGTACATTCCTTATTGGAAAAAACTATGCTATAGGAGAGGATGAAAGAAATCCACATCCCTCTTGCCCTCCCTAGCATCGTGTGTGCCATGGGAGAAGGGGGGATGAGAGGGAGTCCTTGTCTTTTCTTTTCCACTCCGTGGGTGTATCTTGTGTCATGAGGAAAGAGATTTTCATTTCCCTTTTCCCTCATCTGCGGTGAGCAGGAGGGGGGAAGTACTTCAGACCCTGCCTCTAAGGCCGATGGCCTTCCACGAAATGAGAGAGGGGTGTTACACTCTCCATAACTCCTAGGAACTGTCGGCTCCCGCCAGTGAGAAAGAGAGGCTGGTTATGCCCTCCTCATCTCGTATGGGACCATCGGCCCCCCTCCAACAAGGGGGAGCAATAACTTTACACCCTAGTCCTCTCATACGGTATTTTGGCCCACTCTGATGAGGAAGGGGAGAGGAAATCTCCTCCTCAATTTGAGGAATTTTTCCCCGATAAGTGAGGGAGAGATGAGGGATAAACCCTCCTCTCCTATGAAATTTCAGCCCTCTCCCTTGAGGTTTCACCAACAGAGGCAAACAAACCCTCACCCTCCCTTGCGTTGTCGGCTCTCTCGGTTATGCTCACACATGATGTATCATGCTATATGAATCAAAACTTCGTTTCAGGATCCGTGGATACTCCACGAGCTCCCCGTTCTTTCCCTCAAAAAAGAGATTTCTTGGCGAGAAATCAGGACCAAGGAATCCTTTCACAAAGAGCAAGCTCCAAAAACAAGGAACCCACTCAAGGATTATTCCGATTTGCAAGTTGAATGACTCTTCCTCGCTTTGTTTTGTGGCACGTGGCCCTCCCTCCCTGTTTTTTTTGGCATGTAGCCTTAAGCTTGTTGATTCACGCCAATAAGGTAATGACTCTGGTAAGATCTGCTCTTTCTCTTTATCGTTGTGACCAAATGATGGACGGATGTAGTTCGCTGTTTTTAGTGGTAGCATTAGTAGGTAGCGTGACATAAACCTGGAAGTTGATAGAGTTGGCTATTGTGCTTAAGCAATGGACAATAGTGTTTTTGCTATCAAGATTGGAAACAAAGTGAATCCCTTTGAATTAAATCCAAAGAGGGCGCGTGGATGGTCGTGTCATCCATTTTGGCTGAGATGCACTGCTCCAAGAGCAAAGTATTTAGCCGCACAGAGTTGAACATGCATATAAAACCTAATTTCTCCATATGGCATAGCCACATGGATTCAGGAATCTATGGGTGCTCTAGGGGTGAAGGAAGAATGATGCAACAGTGTCTCCATCGCAACACTCTTGCTTAACATCCGGACATTATGTGTTTTCTGACCCCGAAGCAAACTTCAACCTGTGAGTATTTTCCTATGCCTGGACTCTTCAAGAGATCATCCTTGGTTCCTCGGAGCACGGGAGATTTTTTCAACGGGGTTGTGACCATATACCCACCGATTTAGTGAATAAGCCCCCCCATATCCAGTAACCGCTCTTTAACAACGCCATATCGATCGGATTTCAACTTCAACACTGACACATCTACAGGTCGAAGAAAAACAACGATGTATCAAAAAAAGTGTGCAAATACCATGTTGTTGCTGCATGAAATGCAGCCTTGGAGTGACGACGTCATCATGCCCCTTGAACAATCACAAACCCCACTTTCGAGGTGTTTGTGATTGTTCGAGGGAGGGGTTTGCGTGGGGTTTGCATGGGGGGTCCAAGACACCCCATGCATTGAAAGGGAATCTGCTGGGCCCTGCTATCGCGGGGTCCAGCAGATTCCCGTGCAAAAAATAAAACCCTCAACCCCGAATGTAGTATGGGGTTGGGTTTGAAAGTGTTTGTCATGAAAACCCAAGGTGCTTTGTGTGCCGTAAAAAAAAAATCTGAAATGGGCATTTTTGCTCAATCGTGATCGAGCGATGACCATTTTTTCTTTTCTTTTTTCGACGTGCAAACCCCCTTGTTACAACGTAGGGTTTTATGTTTGCGTGGGTGGAGCCTGCGCAAAACATACAAAGCCCTTAATTGTAATAGGGGGTTTGGGCATAAAAAATGAAAAAGGGGTCATCGCTTGATCGCGATTTCAAGAGGGGTCGAGGGTCGCAATGGAGCGACGGTCACACGACCCTCTTTGCCATGCTCGATCAGCGAGGCATGTTGCTGATTGAGCATGGCCAGCGAGGCCGGATACCTCGTTCATTTTTTATGTGCTGGATATGGTAGACATAAATTTCCGCTCGTGGACATGGCAGGGTCCACCCTTAAAGATCGTGGACATCCTGGCTATTTCGCCCTTTTTCAAACAAAATTGTGAAATCTAAGAAGCTGCACACCTTCTCTAATTCAAGGAATTATCTTCACAAAGATGACTTCATTGCATTGCACGCCTACTTAAAAAGACAAAAACCAAATTAATTCATTTCATATTGAGATAATAGGACAAAAATTGTTTTGTGAGAGGAATGAATAGTAGATATCAATTATCATTAGACCTGAAGAAAAATATAAGAAGAAAGAAGCAATGCCAAAGGTTAAAAGGGTATGAAGCCAATGATGGAATAAAACAACTAGTCATGTATCTACGATATCCTTTGTTAGTCAAAACTTTTGTTCAAATTCTGTGTCCATCCATCATGAGTATTGGGATCCGTAGCACACGACCTTCCAAGACGGTTTCCGCAACGTTGTATATGAAACTTTTCTGGTTTGGAGTCATTTTCTGAGGAACTTCTTATCTTTCAAACCACATATTTTAACGAATGTTCATTTTCTGTCAGCAACTTTGATGGAAAGGTTTCAAAAGGTGGATTTTGGATGCATTTTGAAAGACTTGATTTCTATTTACATCACAATCGTCTACGTAAGGAAATTCGCAAATGTTTAGGGTAGAGTCAATGTAAAACACCAGCGAGTAAATTCATACCTTCATCACCAATATTGTGAGTCTGGCTGTCACAATTGGATATAACATCTGGGTTGTCCTGGAGTTCAGGTCAGCCCTACGCCTCGGCTTCCTGCAAGTTGAATTATAGACTGAGAAAATACCAACGGGGGTGTGACAACATATCCACAAGATTCTCAATATATCTGATATATCCAGTAACCGCTCTTAAACAACGCCATATACAGCACTTTTGCACTTTAAGCCCACAAGTCGTAAAAACGCAATGAGGTATCCAGAAAAAAAAAAACATGCGAACACCATGTCGATGCTGCATAAAATGCATCACCGGAGTGCTGATTTCATCATTGTACTCAAACAACCACAAACCCCTATTTTGAGGTGTTTGTGATTGTTCGAGAGGGATTTGTGTGGGGTTTGCAAGGGGGGTCTGAGATACCCCATGCGCTGAAAGGGAACTTGCTCGGCCCCGCTACCGCAAGGCCTAGCACATGCCCACGCAAAAAATAAAACCCTCAACCGCGAATGTAATTCAGGGTTGTGTTTGATGGTAGTTTGAATGTTCAAGAGGTTGGGTTTGCATGCCCTTCGAAAATAAAAAGAAAGCAAGGGTGCAATGCTGCACGCAAGGCATGCATGGCTTACAAAATACGATCAACATACATATGAAAGGAATTGAGAAGAAGAACAAAAGGAGATGGACGTGAAAAGTAAGTCTGAATCGAGATCTTTTATGAGTTTTTACGTTGGGTAGAAATGATGGAAGAAATATAAACAATTTCATTTGTACATTTATTGAACCAAAGTGATATAGAAGCTGCTCATGTGTTTCAAATAAACACAAATTCAAATCGAATAATAAAATATGATTGCAATCACGCAATTACATTTTTATTCATGCGTTTATTGAACGTATTGGTCGGGGTTGAAATGTTTCTTGTACTAATGGCTTTTATGCGAACTATTTATCGTGTATTCTGTGGCTATTTTCCGATCAAGCTCGATTGCGGTCCACTTCTCTTGTATCACGCTAGATTGTTTGAAGGGTCAAGATGGACCTCACTCTGGATCGGCGGTTTCGCTCGATCCACATCAAGTTGGATCGAGGAATACCCACCACGTTGCTTGTAGTCGGCCCATGCCGGGACTAGTAACGAAGGCCTGAGATGTTCTGCGACAACCTACAAAAAAGAATGCCGGCGACTTGCAATCTTCGCACATCCGCCAAGTGGGATGTGCCACTGCATGTTAGGTCTTGTTTCGCTCAATTCTTCTTTCCTGAACTGAATGTATACTATATATGGCGCGCATCTTGTTCAATGGAGGGGTGAGTCTCGCATTTTCATTGAGCTCCCAAAGTTGGACAAGGTGGTACGGATAACGGGGGAAAGAAAAAGGTTTTGAAAAGTGGATTTCGAATGGAAAATAATAGGAATACTTCATAACCCAGAAAGGTGGCTTTTGCTGATCGCGATCTTGCAAGGGAGCAAGAGTTGCAATCGAGGGAGAGTTGGTTTGTTGCGACTCTCGCTCCCTTGCGAGATCGTGATCTCGCAAGGGAGCGATAGTCGCGATCGTGCTGTTATGTATCAGACGTACACGAGTCCCTAATATTTCTGAGTGGGTATTTCAGTTACTACACAAACAGCACATCGCACCGTGAGACCGCAGTATTCACTCCGACGGTCGAGGACAAACCCGCCCTTAGTGAATAATCCGGAACCTTCCGACAGCTTCGACTACTCTCGCAAACCTACGTCAGAAGTATAATGACCTTTTGGTCGACTTCTCGACGCACCGAGACAAATCTGGATCTATAAAGATACATCTCGCATCTCCAACATCGATTCTCGAAGACCCCCGACTTCTCAACGGACCTTCTCGAATCCGACCACTCAGAACGTGACTCTGCACGCGTTGCTCGACAATCACTCCAACAACCCCCGACTATGCATCATTCGTATCTCAAGACTTGTACATATATGCTCGATAATTTCGACGCTTGTCATCGAAGTACACTTACCGCTTAGAAAAAAATTGCTCAAGTGTCTAGAATACTACATCATGTTTTGCCTCACAACTTCTACCTGTTCACCATCTACGCTCCGTTCGGCATAACACTTAGTATTAGAGCGCAGCGCTGATGGAGAGGCATCTGACTACTTTACCCATCCGGAGGACTACCTCGCACAAACAAGCCAGCAGTGCATCTCGCATGTCAAGACTTCGCAGACTTCGCGACTACAACGCGAGTCGAGCGAGTGCAACCGACGATCAGCAGCGGGTCTTTGGCGATGACTTTGACGATGAAGGAGCAGAACATGCCGATGCACGCAAACCCTGAAGTGGTAACGAATGCTAGCATGGCAGGCTATGCGGCAGCTAGAACAACCCGTACAGCTTCGACGACCTATTTGGTTGCGGTTCCAGCGGCGGTGAACCAGCTGCCCCTATCTACAGCCTCGACGACGACAACAGGGACAACAGGTGGCACTGGACGACAGGCGCGGATGAACGAGGAATTGGCGAACCGGATCAATGCGCTTGAAGGAATCAAGAACCACCTGCTCCAACAACTAAACATCGCGATGGAGGGTCTTCGCAATACAAGCGCACGAGAAGTGGTGCTCATCGAGAGAAATTACCAACTCTTGAGCGAACCCAAAAATTGTCCGGCTCCACAAGAACCGTTCGATCTTGCAAACTCAAAAGGATCGACGGTTCGGGTGTGGCTGACGAGTTTGGAAGTGTACTTCAGCGCTGCAATGGTCAACGGCGGTCAAAAGAAGATTGACCTCGCGGCCGCGCTTTTGCGTTGCACGGTGCTAGGCTGGTGGTCCAATCTAAAGACCATCCAACGGCAGCAGGAGACCGGCAGAGCACCATCAACGGCCAACGGCGCCCGTCTCATATCGCCGACTACAAGTGTTCTACCTTTGGAGCAAATCAAACCACAGTGGCAACACGTGCTGACACCACCAACCAACTAGAATGAATTATCGCGTGCAATGCATGTATGCTTTTGACGACTGAACGAGAAGTTCGTCGCATGGTACAAGCTCTAGCGTCTCCGTCAACAGTCCAGCATGACAGTATACGCGGAGATTCCGCGAGATCATCACTGGAGTAGACATCGCCCCCGAAGAACTCTGTTTCCGCAAGCAAGATATCCGAAGAGCAACCTCTACTTTCGACATCAAGAACGACTTGCCGCGGATGATCGCAGCAGTAAAAAGGATCGAAAGTGCCGACTACAATGCTTAGATCCAAGATTGTACGGCTGGCAACCTCCTAACCATAATTATCGTAGGAATGGAAAGAACTAGTCGGCGGACTCCTCAACTCTGATGGAAGTGGACGCCATCGACCAGACAAATACGCAAACCTGCTACAACTGCAGAAAAGTACAACACATCGATCGCAACTGCTGGAGCAAGCATTAGGCCAAAAGGAGGGGGGGAATTCACAGAAAAATGAGTCAGAAAATAGCAAAAGGCATGAGTAAAAGGCACAACTCTTGTCCGTGAGGAGCGATCTGCGCCAAAGGATCGCCCATCTGAACGGCATACATCATCCCAGAGGGTTTTTGAGATCGCAAAGTTCGACGAGGGGTACAAGGACGACCAACCTGTGATATTGCTAAAAGTACAGCCTCGAGGATGCACAAGTCGTAGAATGGTGCCGGCACTTTTGGATGGAGGGGCTTCACATAGCTTCATGAGCAACGACATGGATTGCAAACTCATTTCACAAACCAAACCAGGAGTGTTTGAAGGAAAAACCGTCGACGGGAGATTGCAGATACAAAGAATCCAAGAACCACTCTGATTACAAGTGGGAGATCTACGAGATGTAACAACCTGGAGGTCTTGTCCAATGAGCGATCACAAAATCATCCTCGGACGAGATTTTCTGTGCCGGCACAATCCGCTGGTCGATTGGAAGAGCAGCAACGTCTATGTGGAGATTGACGATGCCAAACAACAACTTTCGTGTGTGGGACGGAAGTCGATAGCAAAATCAGTCGAGGTGGAAGCAACAGAGGAAGCCACAGAAGCCAAGAAGTGACAACTTGTGCAGTCGATATCCTTCCACGTGGCCAAGCACTGCATACAACGAGGAGCTCGTATGTGTCTCATACATCACAAGCCAATGGAAGAAGTGGAAGTGGCAGCAGTTGACTCACCATCGGCCTCATCACCCTCATCGGCATCAACAAAGTATGTGATGGTACCTGAAGAATGCGCACCACTCATCCAGGAGTTCACAAACGTCTTCCTTGATGAGCTCCCGATAATCTTACCTCCCCAACAAGACATCGACCATCGTATCAAACTAAAGCCGAGCAGCAGACCTACTGTTTGAGGGGCCTATCAGATGAGCTATCACTAGCTGACCAAGAAAAGAAGTAACTCGATGAGATGCTCGGTCAAGGGTTCATCCGCCCTTCCACGTCACCATAAGTTGCACCAGTACTGTTTGTAAAAAATATAACTGGTGAGATGCGGATTTTCATGGATTATCGGGCGTTGAACGACGCTACCATCAAGAACGGCTACCCTCTTCCCCGAGCTGATGAACTTTTTGACCAACTCTGAGGGGCTCAAATTTCTAACAAAATCGACTTACGTAGCGGATATCACCAGATACATGTGGCAGACACCGACATTGAGAAGACGGCGTTCCAAACCCGTTGAGTCTACGCTCGTACTGTTCGGACTTACAAATGCCATGACAACAGTCATGGCGGCAATAAACAATATCTTCCACCCATACCTCGATGATTTTGTTGTGGTGTACCTCGACAACATTCTGGTGTATAGCCACACCCGAGAGGAGCACGATGGATATCTTAAAAAAGTCCTCGGAGTTTTACAAAGAGAGGAATTTCTTTTTGAAAATTTTCAAAATGCGACTTCGGTCATCATTCGATCAAGTTTCTAGGGCACGTCATCAACGGTGGGTGGATCACCATGGATCCAAAAAAGGTGGCGGCAGTCGCTGATTGGCCGACACCGACCAATGTTCAAGAAATTCAGGTTTTCCTCGATTTCTGCATTTACTACCAGCGATTCGCACGAGACTACGCCCGAGTGTCGGCGTCTCTTTCCAACCTCACTTGAAAAGAAAACGAGTGACGGTGGGGAGACAGCGAACAAGAAGCATCCACCGCTTTGCATAATGCTCTGACCTCGCCGCCAGCCCTACGATAAGTTGATCCAACAGTCGACAATGTCGTGGCTACGGATGCGTCAGACCGAGCCATTGGTGCAGTCCTCCTATAAGACCACGGCACCGGCGAGCAACCGGTTGCCTACATTCCTCCAAAACTACAAGGACCGGAACTCAACTACGCCGTACATGAGAAAGAGATGTTGGCGGTCATGCACGCATTCAAGATGTGGCGGTGTTACCTGAAGTGTCGCCGATGCATCGTACTCACTGACACCATGCATTAAAACATTTGAAGACGCAGCCGAATCTCAATCAACATCAAACCCAATGGATGGAGTTCCTTGAATCCGGGTTCGACTACGACATCGAGTACCGGGCAGGCAAAATCAACTCAGCGGACGCACTCAGCCGCCAACCAGTTTTAATGATTGAGGTGGCAACACTACAGCTACAGCGAGACCCGTACCTCGAGCGGCAGTTTGCACGAGGCTACGACTAGCAGAGGGGGATATGATAAAGAAAAAATGTGGTTCGACGCACCCTACTGGAGACGGCGATTCACTCGCCAGGTGGTCATTCCCCCAAACAACAAACTTCGCCGAATGCTTCTCGAAGAGTGCCACGACACAGGACCAGGTGGACACTTTGGAGAGGACAAGACGCTGAAGAATCCTGCGAAAAACTATTGGTGGGAAAAAATGCAATCGGATGTGGCCAACTTCTGTGAAACCTGCGACACATGTCCGCGACAAAAATCCCGTCTCACATGGCCACCTGGACTCCTGCAACCACTCCCTATTCCAGCGGAACCGTGGGCTGACATCTCCATGGACTTTGTCATATGATTACCGGTCACACCCGATGCATATGACACAATCCTCATGGTCGTCGATGGGTTTTACAAAATGTCCCACTTCATCCCGACAACGACCACCGTCACCGTCGATGGAACAGCACGGTTGTTTCTGAAAAACATTGTGCGGCTGTACCGCGTACCGATAACCATCACAAACGACAAAGACTGTCCGTTCACCAGTTTTTTTTGGCGCAAACTGATGACTCGATATGGCAGCAAAATTCAACATTCAATGGTGTTTCATCCTCAAACCGACTGTCAAACCGAGCAAACCAATCAAATGCTTGAACAACTTCTCTGAACACTATGCCAACCTCACGGGACGGATTGGGCACAAAAACTCCCGACCGCCGAAATCGCATACAATTTGGCAATTTCCACCGCAACGTGTAAAACTGCGTTTGAATTTATGTATGGCAAACTTTCCGCCACACGATCCGGACTACAAAGTCGTAGCAACATTCCAGCGGTCGACGTGCAACGCCAAGACTTCACCACCACCTGGGAGGAAACGCGGCAAACCCTCGCGAAGACACAAGCAGCGATGAAGCAAGTAGCTGACCGGCATCAGAGCCACATCTTCACCGCTGGCGGCAAAGTCCTCCTGAGAACATCAAACATCAAACTCCACGGAGCCGTCTATGTGAAACTCAAACCACGATGGTTGGGACCGTTTGAGATCGAGCGCATGCAAACCCCTGTGGTTGCGCGACTCAAACTCACTGACACTATGCAAGTTCATCCGGTGTTCCATGTTAGTAGATTCAAGCACTACCAAGACCTCGGAGAGAACTTCCGCAGTAGAGATGTCCCACTTACGCCTCCCATTCAAGTTGACGAAGACATGTAGTACGTCATTGAGGACATCCCCAGCCACCAACGACGAGGCAAAATGACAGAGTATCTTGTCAAATGACACGGCTACGACATCGTGCATAACAGTTGGGAACCCTATGTTAACCTCCAAGACGTCGATCACTTCATCGATGGCTATTGCCGCCGTCACCGGGCCTGATCAATACGTGCACCGGGAAGTCATGGCTAAAAGGGGGAGAAGTGCTACGTACCAAACGTACACGATTCCATGATATTTCCGAGTGGATATTTTTGTTGTTACACAAACAACCCATCGCATCGCGAGACCGCAATATTCACTCAGATGGTTGAGGGTAAACCGGCCAACTGTCCCGCCCTCAGTGAATATTCCCAAACCTTCCGACAGCTTCGACCACTCTCCCAAACCTATGACAGAAGAATCACGGCCTTTCGGTCGACTTCTTGATGCACCGAGAAGAATATGGATTTATAAAGATGCATTTCGCATCTTCACCGTCGATTCTCGGCGGACCTTCTTGAATCCGACCACTCACGACGCGACTCGACACGCATCGCTCGACAATTATTCCAACGACCTCGACTATGCCTCATTCGTAACTCAACACTTGTATATATATATATACATATGTGTGTGTGTGTGTGTGTGTGTGTGTGTGTGTGTGTGTGTGTGTGTGTGTGTGTGTGTGTGTTTGTGTGTGTGTGCGATCAGTTCGACACTTGTCATCGAAGCAAACTTACCGCTAATTATAAATTGCCGAAGTGTCCCAAATACTAAATCGTGTTTTTCCTCGCAAATTCTACATGTTCACCATCTATGCTCCATTCGGCATAACACGAGCTACTCTCGCTCAATCGAGGAGGGTCGCGTGACCCTTGTCGCAAAAGGAAACGCTAGGCAGCAAGTTGGGGCAACAGCGTTGTTGATGCAGCGTGCGGGCTTCCATGCTCGTTGCTTAATTTTGCTGCCCCCTCAGTCTGCTGCGCTACAGACTAAGTCTGGAAGCTCTGGGTTTGTTACTCAGAAATGCACGCGCCAGTGTTAGCGCCAGAAAGCAACTGGAAACTGAAAGTAACTGATTAGGAATGAAGAATGAGCAACAATGGGAGACCCCTCCAAGTTCTAGCTCCCCCCACTAGTGTAGAACTTGTTACTCAGCTAACCAGCCAATCAGAAAATAGTCCTAGACCTATTTTCCGGCAGGCAGGGTTTTCTCGGTGAGCCCCGCCAGAAGCCCGACAGCCCAAAACCCGGGCGTCATCCGTTTTGCCTGAAAACTGGAGCACACCATAATACCGACGCTGCGAACGCAGTTGCGTGGTCAGAATCAGCTAGAAAAATAGCAGCAAAGAGACATTATGGCTGCCCGAACCCAGGCAGTGCCTACGACAGTTAGTGATGCCAAACAGTGCCACACAGCAAGAGACATGGACCCTAGGCACAGCATGATGCTGCAGATGCAATGGCAAAACCAGAAACAGTGTTGGGTGCACGTAGGCACCATCTGCAGTGGCAGTGACCGCCGGCGGCCCGACCGCCGAGGAGGCCTGCCGATGGAGCTGAGCGCGTCGTCGGAGGGAGGAGGCTTCAGCGAACTGTGGGTGGGCCTCAGTGTGCGTCGGCTCCACCGAACGACACTCCAACAGCGTCGAGTCTCGCCGTCAGTCATCTGCACTCCGATGTACACAAGCCGGGAGGACACAACAGAGTACAATGAGAGATGCACGAAAACCAATTGTCGCCATGCTCGATGAGCGACGCATGTCGCTGACCGAGCATGGCGAGCGAGCTGGATACCATGTTTCTATTTTGGTTTGAAATACAGCGGTACCCATCGTTTCGCTCGATACATCAGCGCTGTCCATAATCGAAAACGAAAGAACGGTGGTGCCCATGTTTTCAAAGCTACGAGGGAAAACAAAATTTAACCTCGCTCTCGAAGTCGGACATCGCCGAATCCGAGGGTGAAGTCAGCGACTTCTGGCACCGGCCTCACCGATGTGAGAAGTCACCATGTTGCGAGTTTTGGAGTTCGCAAGTGCGAACTCCAAAACTTGCACGTTTGCAACGGTGAACGCACGAACTCAGAGCAAATCCTCTAGTTGAAGTAGGGGGTTTGGGTTATAATTTTTTAACTTGCCCAGGCACCTGCCGAGCCCCGCGGTAGCGAGGCCCGATAGATCCCCTTTCTTCTATCATAGAGTGGGCCGCATCTTGCAACCCCCCCCCTCCCCCCCCC
>SZWC01013741.1:40242-64798 GCA_023375785.1 Penium margaritaceum | reverse complement strand
CTGGGGTGGAAGGTTTGCATGAAAGAGCATGCTACGCACCATGCCAAGGATGGTCTGATTCATCCGTTTGGCCACACCATTGCTTTGCGGTGTGTGGGGTGTTGTGGGCTGGTGGTTGATCCCATGTTTCCGCAAGCGGTCCTTGCATGCCTCATACTCTCCGCACTTGTCTCTTTGTATTGCTTTGACTTTCTTTCCAGTCTGCTGTACCACCATGGCGACAAAGTCCTGCAACGTTTCTCTGACCTCTCCCTTGGTTTTGAGGGAGTAGATACACACATTGCGGCTGTGGTTGTCAATGAAGGTCAGAAAACAATTGCTACTACCGTTTGACGCCGTATGAAAGGGTCCGCATACGTCGGTATGAATCAGGTCAAGGGCTGTTCTGCACGGCGACTGTTGCGTTCAAAGTGTGTTCACTTGGTCTTGCCTTGGAGGTAACATTTACACAGGGTGCCACACCCAACAGCATCCTTATTGCACCCATCCATGCCGCAGACCAATTGTTGTTGCTGGATGACTTGGAGCGTGCTCTTTGCAACGTGCCCAAAGCGTACATGCCACAGACCAGCATCTTTGTCCTTTGAAGCATAGGATAATTTTTGAGTTTGAGTTTGTGTGCTCTCTTGTGTTGGTGCCAAGACCACTACCTCTGCCACACCCGCATGACCCTTGTCTTCCGAGCTCTTTGTTGCTGGTTTCTGCAATACGTAGATCAGGCCTACCCGTGGGACTTGTGACACGAGATCTTTGTTGCCTTAGAGGACCTTGATGTCCTCGTTCCTGGGGATGACCGCCTTCTTCTGCGTGAATACCATTGTCATGTATTTGACCGTGATTTTCAATGTGGACAGGAGGTTTGCAACAAAGGAGGGCATGTAGATCACGTCACGCAGCCGCAGATCCTTCTCTGCACCATTAAGATTGATGTTCACCAGCTTGTGTCCAACACTGTTTGCGTTCACAATGCTGCTGTTTGCACAATTGAACCGTCGATCAGTGGGGGTGATGGAAATGAATCCAGCCTTGTCGTTTCTAGAGTGGTGATCAGTGCCGGAGTGGAGCCCAAAGGCTCCTGGCCTGATCTGCTCCGCGCCATTTGTTAGAGGCGTGCTTTGCGCCATCATGTTGGTGGCTTCTTTGCCACCTTTTTTGCTGCATTTTTTCCCACCACATCCGCCGTCTTCCTTCTTTCGCAACCTGCACTCTCTTGCCCAGAGCCCAGGTTTGCCATAATTTTGGCAGTTGTCATGTCGCTTGGGAGCCTTGTCACCTTTTTAGCCTCCGCCGCCACCGCTTCCGTTGCGGCCTTTCTCACCAGAGGCTGACCCTTTTCTCCCGCGGCCACCGTAGCGTACGGCATAGGTTGAGATGCTAGCATCACTTCCGTTGCGGCGCATGGCCTCGTTTCTCACGTACTCGGACACTGCCGTGTACGTCAGGTCATCCGTCTTCCATCCGCCCATGACGGTGATCATTGGTCTCCAGCTCTCCGGTAGCCCCACGAGGAGGATCATGGCTTGCATGCTTTTGTCAAAGTCCTAATTCATCTGGCAAGCCTTACCAAGGAGTCCCTTAAACTCTTGTAGGTAATCGAGGATTGATTCCCCCTCGTTCACTTGCATGTTGATCAGTTGTTGTAAGATGAATAATCTGTTTGCGAGGGAGGTGGATTGGTGCACACGCTTGAGCTTGGCAAAATCATTCAAAGCCAATGTGAACCTTGCAATGACAAGAACATACTTCTTGGCCACCGTTTTGCTGATGAGTGACATGACGATATCATTTCTTTCAGTCCATGTCTTGTGCTCCTGTGAGCCCTCCGCAGGAGCCTGCTCCTCTCCTTTTGGAAGCTTGATGAATGCACGCACTTTCATTGCCAGTTCAAACTGCCATCTCCAGAGCGGAAAGTCGTTCCCCTTGAAGATAGGGATTCCTCCCAAAGATCCAAGACATTGCGGTAGTGCAGTGGCAATCACGGTTGCTCCTTTGGTCTGCCCTGTGGTAGCCACTGTTGAATTTGAGGATTGCCCTACGACAACCTCTATTGCGTTTGAGGACTGCCGTGCGGCAGCCCCCACTGCTCCTGAAGGAACAGCCATTTTAGCTGACCTTTTCTGCAATCTGCATCTTTGCTACGTTCAGGCCGATGTAGGCTAATGGTAGCTGATGTCTGCTACTACTTTAAATGCACAGTTCGGTTGCTTACCCCTCCAGCCAATGCTTACTTGAAAACAGAGAAGAAAGATCACACTAGCAAACCCAGGGTCTTGCCTCCAAGGGCAGAGCTTGTCCTGGTTGGGACCAAAGGGTGATGCCTCAAAGGGCAGAGGTTATCCTTGGTCCTTGTGTGCTAGGTGCCAGTTCAGCTGTTGGGGCTGATGAAGTAGAAGGAGCAGATAGAGGTAATGGAGCTGACGTGTACGCCTAGAGAAAGCGTACCAGAGTTGAGCAAAACGTGCCTTAGAACTGGTCAGTGTGGGCCAGTAACCCTTTGTCAACCGGCCTGAGGCAAACATACTAGAAAATAGGGCGGGCACAATAGAAGCTGCTGTCCGCTCCTAGGATTTCAGCTAGGAGAAGATATCACCCTCAGGAACACGGTTCCAGACTGAGCACCTCCTAGGCAATCACTTGCTAGCAACTGTGTCCACTTAGCACTTGGTCACGTTTGTGCGAGGTGCTAGTCAAAGACTAACTCTTGGTGCTGGGACTAACCGGTGTCTTCTTCATACTGTTCCTTAGTTGGACAACTCTGTGAGGAGCATTTAAGGCCAGATTGTGCAATTAGAATGATTTATGAGCCAGGAACATGTAGTCCTAGGCCTGGCGTCTGAGGTGTGTGTGTGTGTGTAGTGGCACTATTGAGATGGCCACTCCATACCATCTCACCAGCTCGCCAATTGGCGCATCCATTGACATCTTAGTGGCACATACTCCTCATACATGAGAAATGTCGAAGAAAATTCCTCTGTGCTGGAAGGTCAAAAACCGTTTTGTGCACATTGATGCTCGATCGGAAGATCTGTTGTCGCTAAGTCTAATGTGCTATCTTTCGCGCTACACTTCTGGTGTCTCGCTTGGAATTGCTCCACGAACAAGGTTTGGGGGACTTACTCCAACGGAGCAGTGCATGCCCAACTTGTCCGTTAATCCATAGCGGTGGCCATGGGGCATAAAAGAACAACAGATCTTTCTTTGTAATCCAGCCAGTATGGCCAGAAGTTTGTCGTACACCACTTCGAAAGTGATTTTATCCAACGCGGTACAAGTGGTGGAGTTATATGCGAGCTTGACGTTTGGCAATTCAGCTATCCAGATGGTGCCATGGGGTTCTCATGAAGTGTGGAGGAGTTTTTTAGCATCTGATTGGTCCATTCTGTTTGCCATTCGATCTACAGATGGAATGTTATTGATAGCAATGTTTGACTATGATCATCATTTTGTGCAAGAAATGGCTAGTAAAGTGCCCGTCTCTACCACTGATGAGGGTACATGGCACGCCGTGTTGCCACAAGATCTTGTTGAGAAAGAACCGTGTAATTCCCTCTTTAGTGACGGTGGTCATTGTCCAAATGAAGTGCGACATTTCTTAAAGTCGTGCACCATGATGAGGATGGTGTCATACCCTCTGGGAGTGGCTTGTAGTCCCGTTACAAAATCCATGCTCATGTTAGCCCATGGATTTGTCGGAAAAGGTAGTCATTGGAGTAGACCGGGAGGCCGTGTGTGATGATGCTTTTGATTTTGATTGGTTTTGTACCATTTATTGAAGGTCTCCACGCCGATCTACATCCCACCAGAAGTACTTACGCTGAATCCTCCACGAGAACCTGCTCCTCTCCTTCCAAAATCTTGATGAGTTTGGGCACTTAACATGCCAGTTCAAATTGCCATCTCTAGAGTGGGAAGTTGTTCCCCTCGAAGACAGGCATTCCTCCCAAGGATCCAAGACCTTGCGGCCATGCTGTGGCAATCATGGTTGCTCCTGTGGTCTGCCCTGTTGTAGCCACTACTGAGTTTGAGGACTGCCCTATAGCAGCCTCTGTTGTGTTTGAGGACTGGCCTGCAGCAGCCCCTACTGCTCCTGATGGGCCAACCAATTTAGCTACCTTTCTCTACAATCTGTGTCTCTGTTACGTTGAGGTCGATGTAGGCTGATGTTAGCTGATGTCTGCCACTGGTTTAAAGGTGTATTTCCATTGCTTACTCCTCCAGCCAATGTTTACCTGCATACGGAGAAGACCATCCACACTAGCACACCCAGGGTCTTGCCTTCAAGGGCAGAGCTTGTTCTGGTTGGGACCCAAGGGTCCTGCCTCCTAGGGTAGAGCTAGTCCTTGGTCCCTTTTTTGTAAGTGCAAGCCCAACCATTGGAGCTGGTAACGCACTTGGAGCTGATGGAGTTGATGGAGCTGATGTGCGCACCTGGAGAGGGCGTACCAAAGTTGAGCAAAGCGTGCCTTACAACTGGTCAGTGTGGGCCCATAACCCTTTGTCAACCGGCCTGAGGAGAACGGACTAGAAAACAGGGCCGATAGAATAGCACCTTCTATGCGCTCCTAGCATTTCAACTAGGAGAAGATATCACCCTCGGGACCACGGTGGCACACTGAGTAGCTCATAGGCAATCACTTGCTAGCAACTGTGTCCACTTAACACTTGCTCACTTTGGCGTGAGGTGCTAGTCAAAGACTAACTCCTGGGGCTTAGACCAACCATTGTCTTCTTGGTACTATTCCTTAGTTGGACAAATCTGCGAGGATCATCTAAGGCCAGATTGTGTAATTAGAATGAGAAATGAGGGGGCCAATCCACCATGTTGATGTAGTCAATCATGGATCCGGACTCATCCATCCTCACAGTGTGAAAGCGACGACGCAGCTGCATATTCATGAGGATTGACTTGGAAGCATAAGTGGACTCAAGATTTTTCCAAACCTCCTTTGGCGTGAGGATGCCACGGACGAGGAGTTGCTGCCGTTCGACGAGGTGGAGGTAGATGGTGGCGAGGGCGCGGTCACGCTTCTCGCGGTAGGTACGGGCCTCGACAGGGGAGAGGGAGCTTTCTGCTGGTTCCTGCTCCTTCTCATCCACCTGGCTCCAGAGACGCTTCTCCATCAGCACCATCTTCATGTTGTTGCTCCAATTAAAGAAGTTATTGCCTTCGAACTTGGCGATGTTGACGCCGGCCACCACAGAAGCGGATGTCGCCATGATAGTGCAACGTTCAGTCCACAAACGGCTCTCTCACACAACAGGGTGCAAGGAATGTCTCAAGGATGAGACAAAGCCTTGTTCTAGCTCTGATACCACTGATGGAAACTGGGGCAGCCCTCAGGGAGGTGATCAGGCTCACTGAGAGCCGCCCAGGCAGGACCAACTGTTTGTGAGAGGGGGTTGCTGGTTGCACAGACAGAAATTACGGAAGCAAATGTAGGTTTGCAGAGAATGCGAATGTCTGAATGAACTCTTGAGTGAGAAAGTAAATCATCACAGCTTTCTAACAAGCCCTTATATGCCTCATTTGGCTAAGGGAGCACTAAGATCCACTCTGTCAAAGCTCACCCTCTAGCACACTCCTAGCCTAGCGGGATGAGCGGCAGTCACCTTGTCACACAAGAGAATTATGTCTCGCATGGCCTGCATGGNCAGGTTGCACAGACAGAAATTACGGAAGCAAATGTAGGTTTGCAGAGAATGCGAATGTCTGAATGAACTCTTGAGTGAGAAAGTAAATCATCACAGCTTTCTAACAAGCCCTTATATGCCTCATTTGGCTAAGGGAGCACTAAGATCCACTCTGTCAAAGCTCACCCTCTAGCACACTCCTAGCCTAGCGGGATGAGCGGCAGTCACCTTGTCACACAAGAGAATAATGTCTCGCATGGCCTGCATGGGTAATAATCATAGAATGGTCCTTCCTTGAAGTCTCTTGGACGTCCTCCAACCGTCTTTTCTCCTTGAAGGCCGCTCTCAGCCGTCCTGGCCAATAATCCTGCCGCCATTTGTGCTCAAAGTGCTCAGGTCGTCACTTGAACCCGACTCGTGATCTCCAAACTTTGGAAATCCATATCTAACTCAAACGGACTCCGAATTGAGTTCCGTAAAGTGCACTAGAACCTGTGAAACATCCCCTATGCAACTGTTGTGCCAGATGATTTTTATCGAGCGACCTATTTTTTGTCACTTTCTGGCACTCTCATATACATCAGTTGTCTTCTTGGCAATAGTGCGCGGCTGCAAAGTCATCCAAATGGACGTGAAAGTTGCTTTCCTCAACTGTGCCCTAGACAAGGAAGTCTACATGGAGGTTCTTATAGGGGTGGACGTGCCGCCTGGGAAGGTGTGCCTGCTTTGCAAGATGCTCCATGTGCTGAAGCAAGCACCACTCATGTGGTACCTGATAAAAGAGGGCTTTATGGTGGAGCTTGGCTTCAACCGTTGCAAGATGGATCAGAGTGTGTATGTGAGAAAGCAGCCAGGGTTGTACCGAATTGTTGCTATCTACATGGATGACCTTATCCCCAGGTCATCGGACATGGAGGAGTTGGTGAACATGAAGCAGCAGCTGGGTGGTTGGCTCAAAATGACCAACGTGGATGAGCTTGAGTACTACCTCGGTGTCGCCATCTGGAGGGACTGCAAGGCACGCGCAGGCAAGGTATGAAAAAGAGGTCCTCCTCCGTTTCACCATGGAGGAGAGCAACCCCATCGGCACATCCATGATTACCACATGTGACCTAAGCTTGAGCATGGGGCCAAACATAGATGAGAAGAAGGAGGAGATGGCAGGTGTGTTGTACCAGTCCGCAGTGATGATTGCCGTACCAAGATTTTTATCCCCGTGTATTTGAATTGATAACTTCCCCCAGCTCTATACTTGATTATGGCTGCCTGAAGACAACAGATTGCCACCTTTTCATATTCACATGGAGCTGAAGCCCTTGTCTATGCACAATTAATCCTTTGTGAAAATTCATGCAAAGACACACCGTATGATGGTACGTCTGCACATGTAACTCATGGTAATTCTATGCGTGTCTGATGTATCTGGAACATGATCACACCAGAAACATCATAAAAATGATGTGATGTTTCTAACACACCAAGGAATGCCGAGTTTGGCCAACCATAATCAAAATTACTCTTGCCACAATGTACGTCAACATCCGCAATATTGAAAGAACGCCATCTCATTATGCCTTTACCTGGCGGTACCTTTGTACATTTTGTAAATGTGTTTGTGGAGGTACAGGTTCATGTGCACATGATGGAGGTGCCGGTTGCACTGTTGCAATGTGCTTGATAACTTAACTCTTGAATGTAGTGATAGGGCTGAATATGGTTTGAAATCTTTCCACAGACCCGTCGTTGGAATTCTTACGAAATCCCTGAGTAAAAACGTTTACACTTAAGTCATGGTCGCAAAGCCTGGAGATTTTCCAAATCCAGAAGTAACAGCTTGTACATCTGAGAAGAAGTCTGGCAGCCAAACCTGGTGCATAGGCATTTCAGCGCAAGCCAGTAACAGAATCTGGCAAGGTTAATGTATCACAAAACCTACTACGGGAACATGCATAAATCCTTCGATTATGCCACATACATTACTAGATCATCAGTGGATTTGTGTCATTCAAGTTGTTTTCAGTCCATCTTGATACCTAGCGTGAGCAAAAAGGAGATATTTGGGTTTAGACCACTATGCAGACATCCAGGGCTTTTGACCCAGCCCCTGGTTCACCAGCCAGAGGGGAGATTATCAACACGATGATAAAAACTTTTGAAATTAAAGTACCAACAAGATGGGATTCCCAAGCAATAATTGAGCTAACTCTCCTTGATGCACCTATATGGAAATTTCCTCTACACAGTACAGAAAAGGTAGAACAACTTGAGCTACCTTGAACTCAATGACATAACTACACACCTCCCTATGATATGTGGCTGTTTGATGATGTACTGAAGAAGATGAAGGCCTGTGCAGTGAAGATCTGAAAAAAATCAATTTCACTGAAAGCAACATCATAAGTGTCACGAACAAGTCAAATTTCAACTTCATCTTCTCTCACCAACATACCAATGATATGCCTATGACCTTTCTAGAGAAGATAGACAATGTATTCTTTCCAATTTTTGAGTTTCTACTCATTTTGATGTCTGAAACTATTATCCTATTCACCCTGTGACCAGAGGGACAAAACGGACATCTCTGCAGAGTTTTTGGATGATTTGTAAGGAGATTATGTTACTCATTTTTCAAATGACGGCTTTGGCCACCATGAAATCCAGTTTCCTAGTGATGTAATCACATGGCAACTTCTACATCAATCAAGGTGCTCAGAGCCATCCTCCTCGTAGAAAGTGGGAATGGAGGAAAACCCTTTCTGATACATTCTGATCAAGTAACATGAACCACAACATCACTAAATGTCTTTCGAAGTAAATGCTAATTCATTCATGCATGCGTTCAAAGCTTGAAGATGCTAATTTCAATTCTCATGTAGCAATCATACAGACCACAATGCCTTAAGTTATGTAGCAACCAAGCCAGATGTTCAACTAAAAAGAATTCATGAGTTTGGCTAGAAGCAGCATCGTTGCTGATTCTTCTTTACTGCACCTGTTGGCAGAAGTAGCTGAAAGAAAAAGTCATAACTTCACTGACCAATGAGCTCCATGATATGTTGATGGGTGGCGTTCTACAGCACATATGGATTATGTCACAATGACTCTGGAAAATAATTACAAGAAGCTTCTAGGATAAATCTGGTGAGGCAACAATGGGGTAGGTAATTCCAAACTTATGGAAAGTCACATTTATTGGAAATGGCACAAGTATAAATCAAACTCATGTCCTCCCTTTGGAAACTTCATGTCCAAATTCAGAGATATCAAGTTATCTCCAGGGAAGCTCAAAATCACTTTGTAGTGGTATGACGCTATCCCTACCTTTGTCCAGAACATGGCCAATTTATACTAATCCATTCCTACCTCGGCCATGGTCACTGCCGAGGAAAGGGAATGAAAAAACTTGCTGAATGTGTTGATTCCTCATGACATCAAGAGTGATGTTGAAGGTTCACTTACCAGCAGGTCTTGTACGGAGCTCACGATACACTAGGGTAGCCAGGTATACATGTCAACTGCGTCCCATGTGTATTGTAAGGGGCAGATGAAGTGAAAGAATGAACTATAGGAAACACGCTATGCAGTCTATGTGAACCTCGTGGAACAGTATGAGCATTCCATTTCTTGTGGCTAAGCATTGAGAGAGAAGGAAGTCCAGAAGGGCAGGCCATGCACAAAAGAAACTCAGTTGATCACTCAACCATGATTGTACATATTACACAGGTATGATGTCTATCATATCACATGTCTAGATGGCAAAACACAGCAAGAAGGGCTCTGGTGGCACTAGGAGACGTTTGCGTAGGGAAGCAGCCAGGGGCCGGGGTATGTGACAACCGCTGTGGTGGTTTTCCACACATTGTTAAAACATTGGCGGATGCATTAGCCAGCGATGCAAAGTCTGTTTGCTTCATTCAAGGCAGTGGGAGTGATCTATATGACACGTATGCATAGTGAAAATGGGAAATTGGAGGTTTGGGAAGAGCTTGTGCCAGTTTCATGCCATAGTGGGAAGATAAAAACTCAAGTGGAATGCAAGAAGTGCAAATCGTGAGTTTTGGGGCTGGAATGGTGGCAGGAATAGTAGCAAGAATGGTGGTGGATGTGAGCATGGTGCTAAGAGTTCCATAGGTGTAATGAGAAAGGGACCTGATCAGAGTTGTATGTGGGGGAGGCATTTTATCACAAATCCGTGTGTTTTGTGGTTATGATCCATCTTGTGGGCAAACATCTTGAGCATGGTGATGCTTTTGTGCAGACATACTGGCCATAGCTGGTTTCCATTATTCTTTTTGCGCATTAGAGGAACGGATTACCAAGTTCCACACAATTGGCTGGTGCATGTCATAAACGTGGGTCTTGTGTCGTTGTCTCTGTTGAACCTTTTATTCCTGCTGCTCTTGCTTGCTCTCACTCGTCTTTCGCTGTGCCCTCTAGCCCTTAATAGCTTGCTCATACCAAGCAAAACTACGCACATCACGTGTTGCTCAGCAACTTGTGTGTTGTTCAAGCAATAATGTTGTGCATGATACAGTGCTGCAGCACCACATGACCCTTCTCCAACATGTCCTATGACTGGTGGTAATGCACGTAGATGTCCTCCATCCTCTTGTGCTGCATCAAACTTGTATTCAGCAAGATTGAGCTATTGTTGTCCTCTTACACCACCGTGGGCTCTTCCTACAACACGCTCAGCTCACCCAGTAACCTGCAGAGCCACACCACCTGCTTGACTGCCTTGGCAAGAGCAATGCACTCCACTCCCACTGTGGAGGTGGTAGCGCAGTCCTGCTCCCTGTTGTGCCACTAGACCAAGGCACCTGTGTGGATCAATGCATTGCCAGGGGTGTATTCTCACCCATCCACATTGCCCGCATATTCAGCATCCATGTAGCAGACTAGGCGCAAGGGGCCAACCCACCCCTTGCCTTCAACCCTCAAGGATGTGTCTCACGTTGCCTGCAGGTACTGGAGGATGTGCGTAGCCTTCATACGTAGTGGCCCTGAACTGCCCACCTACATGCTTACTTTTCCCACTGCCCAGGCCAAGTCTGGTCGAGATGCCACCATGGCGTACATGAGGTTTCCTATCTACAGTTGGTAGTACACCCTTGCCCTGTCCTTCCTTTCTTCTTTTATTGTGGTTTCATTGCCACACTCAGATCATAGGTTCTGGAGACGTGGAAGCCAACAAGTTTGCAATCCTTCATGTTGTAGGGCCTTAGCACCTCAGCCATGAAGTTGGTTTGCCCCAGTTTAAGCGTGTGTATCCTCCAGTTATGTGTGATGCTAATCCGAAGGTTTAGACTCTAGCTATGGCCCAACTGTTCTTTCAGATGCTGTAGTCTTGGCAGTTCAGAGGAGCACATGATCAGGTCATCCATGCAGAGGAAAAGGATTTGATGTAGCTGCTTGTCCCATCACATGTACACACTATGATCCGACTCCCAATTCTTGAAGTAAACCTGTGCCATAAGTCTGTGCATTTTGTTTCTACCCACATTCAGGCATTTGTTTTATCCCGTACAAGGACGTCCATAGCTTGCACACCTTGCCCTCAAGTGCCCCCACCCCCTCCGACACCTCCATGAAGATTTCTTTGTCGATGATGCTATTGAGGAAATTCGTGTTCATGTCAAACTGGTGGGGTTCCTTATCCATTATAACTGGTGCATGAAGGATCACCAGATGCTTGTGAACTTGGCAATGTAGGACAAAGGTCTCATTGTAGTGTGTTTCGTTACACTCTGTGTACCGCTTTCCCTTGAGCTCCTTGTACTTGTGCACCACACATTCTATTCTGAACTTAGTCTTGAAGACCCAACTTGAGCCAATAACCATGCCATGTTTGAGCCTGTAAGCCGATTCATGGGTGTTTGATTTTGCAATGGATGTCCACTCTGACTTGATGGTGGCGTCCCACTGCTCTGTGTTGGGAGGTGCAGGCACCTCTTGCATAATCATTAGCTCTATTGATATAGCCAGCAAGTGCCAAGACATGAAAATCCATTGGCCAATGCTTCTGTTTAAGTACTTACCCATCATGTGATACCTTCTGCTACAGCACTACACTTTTCGTGGTGTCTTGTACCTTTGTTGTGATCCTTTGGAATGTGCTTGCTCTGGTGAGATATCAAACGGACGGATCCCCGAGGGTCTCCCTTGCTCTAGCATAACTTTTCCAAGACAAGAAACACGTCCACGGGATTTTCCTCTCATGCATGATGTGTACTTTGTCAGAAGTACGTGCTTTACCACTCTTACCACCTTCAAAACATCATTTTACAGATTTATACCTAACCTGCATTGTTTTCAGAGTCCTCCACATTGGCTACTGCATCTGGCACACCGTCAGGCTTACACCCTACATCCTTGACCTCTTTATCGATCGGCTCCTTCTGGTAGTGAAAGATTTGGAGCCACTCCCCTTCCTTACGAGAGTTCACAAAGCTCAAGTCATTGCTGCTACTATTGAAGCTCTACTCCATGTCAAACCTAACATCATGGCTATGGATGATTTCTTCTGTGCACGGGTCCCAAGGCTGAAGCGCCTTCTACAGGCTCTTGTAGCCAAGAAATGAATATGGCTTTGCCCTCGGTTCTAACTTGTTTTTGCTCTCCTATACCGCTTACGCCATCATTTGTGCCTTACACTCGAACGCCTTCAAGTATATGGCATTTGGTTTGCGCCTGTTCCAAACCTTTTGCAGCGTCTTCTAACAACCCTATCCCTTTTAGACTATTTCTGAGTTGATGTTGTTAGTGCAGCTCACTGTATACACAGCTTCTCCCAAGAAACCTCATGACAACCCTACAATACAAAACATGATCCAGACCATTTTCAGCAGTAGCTGTTCTCCCCACTCTGCCACTCAATTGGATTGTGATGGGTACAACTTCCTGGCATCCATTTTTCTTCCCTACTGCTTCCTTTACCCGATGTAGCCAATATACCCTCTCCATTTTTTGTTGTGTAGTACTCTAATACTTTGTTTTGTCTGCCTCTTAACTACTACAACGTATTCCTTCTAGCGGCCTAGGTCCTTCCCGTTCACCTTCATGAAATAGAGCAAGGGCTTCTTTCTGCACTCATGAATAAAGGTAACAAAGTACCTCATATTGCAATTTGAAAGTGTTTTGTATGGAAGATTTTTCACTCTACATGCCCAAGTGCAGCGCCGGCAGGCGCCGACGGGCCACCAGAGAGAGGAAATTCCTCTTCGAGGGATCTGGCCACTCAAGGATTGCTTGGGTCCTAAAATGGATGATTTCCCCTAAAAGCTGAGGAGTTGCTGGATCTGGTGGAAGTTGTTTCACCAGAATCGGACTAGTAACAAGGGAGATATGGGCTTCCAAGGTTCGGGTGTGCGCGATGGCTCTGGGAGCTGGCCGCAGTTTAACTACCAATGAATAATTGACCAAACCAAGTAACAAAATGACATCTGGGGATTTCGCTCCAGAAGGACTGCCGAGGTGTCCAGCGGATGATCCACCGGATTTCAATATTGCAGTTCTGTTACTGAGGGACTTAGCCAAAATCTTGGCTCCGTGTCCGAAGCTCTGTATTACAGTTTGTCTCTCGCGGACCTGCAATCAATATTCTGACTGCAGGTCCGCGAACAGGTTTTGACCCACATCAATCCCCATCACCAAACATGATGTTTAACCCATCAAAACAAGCCCCAAAGCCGTGAGGGGCACCGCCACTACACGTAGGTCCCTGCGGAATGGCATTCCGATGGGTCCTTGATGTGTGAGGGCGCCTTAGCGGGCAATGTGGTGCGCACCGCTGACTGAGCCACTAATTGAGGGTGCTGTGTTGTGGCAGACATAGTGGGAGCTACATTAATCAGAATCATGCATGTGTTGGTGCGTTGGAGAGATCATGACTAGCCCTGAAAATGTTTAGATTATGTTCATGTTAAAAAACTAATGCAAAATTGTGTTGTTCCCTTCGCAAAATTGACAGTCGCACAACACTTTTCAACTCCCAGAAACATAGCTTGAGGCAACCACAAAGCTCCTGCTTAGACTCAGAACCAACCGCACAAAACAAACCGTGAACACAAAAGATCAGTTAGGCCACGTTGGAACTGCACATCTGTTTTTAAAAAAGGGGTATCGGCCCACGTCCCTGGCATGTCTACACATCGCTCACGGCTCTCGCGGCGGATGGGATCGACGTAGGGGACGACATCACTGTCAAGCTCTGAGGTCATAGAGTTGAGGCCTGCTCAAATGGCGCACAAGGAGACGCACCCCATCCAGAAGTATGCAAGTGGCCCTGGCTACAGGCAATGGGGGTGGCACTTTGAGCTACACCTCGTGCATGAGGGGCTGGTGGAGGACATGAAGGGAAACAGAAGTCCTCGACAAAGCGATGGCAACAGATGTGTAGAAGGAGGCATTAAAAAAAAAGAACAGGGAGGTGCTCATATTGTTGTTTTTCGAGATGGCCTATTCATCGTGGGGTTACTTCTAGGGCTGCAAGCTCGCAGCCAAAGCTTGGCAAAAACTCTGTGCCATCCATCAATCCAAGTCGCTGGCGAACAAAACATTCGCAATGAAGCAACTTGTGACAATGAGAATCCAGGAGGGAGATGATGTCATCACCGCCATGCAGCAGATCGATTTGCTTGCCTCACAGTGCAATGACATGGGATGTAAAATCGACACGCAGCTGCAAGCGATGGAAATTCTCATGGCCCTTCTTGACAATTGGAGCCCTCTCATCACAGTCTTGGGAGGATGGGCAGAGGACAGGCTCACCTATGGTGCAGTCACCGAGTACATGCGCTATGAGGCACAGCGACGGAGCTGCGGTGAGTCCTTGTCGTCCTCATCGGCCCTCATCAAGAAAAGACGCGGTGGCGGAAGCGGGGCCAAGTGAGGTGGCGGACATGGCGGCGGCAAGAAGGGCACCTAGAAGGATGCGTGCCAAAATTGCGGCAAGGAGGGCCACTGGGCCCGTGAGTGCACCAAGGAGGCAAAGGCCAGCGGCAAGGATGCCAAAGGCAAGAAGGCACTCCTCAACGGCACTCAAAACCTCTACCTCAAGAAGGCCGACCGGCAATGCCTTGACTCTAGAGCGGAGGAGGATACCCAAGGCAAGAAGGTCGGGTTCATCAACTATACCAAATCCAAAAAATCCATGGTGGTCGCGAACGACAAGGTCAAGCCGATGGCTGGCCAAGGAGACATGGACGTGGAAGTGGTGGTTGGTGGGAATCGGGTGTAGTACGTCATCAAGGGTGTGGAGCACATACCTGGCTTGATTCACATTCTAAGTGTCAGCCGTCTGACTGACAAGGGGTACGAGGTGCTCTTCAGGAGATTAGGGGTAGTTGTGTAGAAGGATGGTGGTAGCGAGCCCGTGCTGGAGGCTAAGCGTGAGGGAGGCCTCTAAATCATGGAGACGAAGGTTATCCCCACAACAACAGACTCAGCAGACTTGCAAGAACGCACCGTCAACCTGGCCAAAGGAAGGAGAGCTGAACTGGAGCTCTGACATTGACGACTTGGGAATTCCTCACTCATAGTCATAAAGGAGATGACGAAGTGCGAGCTGGTATGCGGCCTCGTCATCAATGATGCCAAAGAGGTGACAAATGCAGAAAAGCACAAAAAGTGCAAGCCTAGCATTTTGGGCAAGGCGCGACACAAACCTTTCAATGAGAACCTGAATCGTGCATGCGACCTGCTGGAGGTCATACAGAGGGACGTGTGCGGACCATTCAAGACGGCGTCAAAGAGCGGCGCGTATTATTTACTCACTTTCATTGATAACTACAGAAAAAAACCTCTGTGTGTACTTCATGAAGCCGAAAGGCGAGGCCCTGGATCGGCTGAAGGAGATATTGCCGTGGTGGAGAAGCAAACAAAGCGGAAGGTCAGAGCGGTAAAAATGACGACGGCAGAGATTATGTGGCATGTAGCGGGTGGATGAAGATGTACGGCATGAAATGGAAACCCACGCCATAAGTAGCCGCCGTCAAATGGCGTGCTGGATTGGGAAAACCAGATGCCGCTGAACATAGTACAGACCATGTTGGTGGATGCAGAATTGCCACAAAGCTTCTGGGGCTTCTGGCATCAATGGAAAATCAACCGAATGCACCGGTATTTCAGGTAATGTTTCGCCGGAGCTAGAGAGATCTTTGGGGAGCCATCAAGTCGATGATTCACCGAAGCGTGCCGAGTCCAAGGGATTGTAGCAGAGCAACGATGGGTCACCAAAGCTATCGCGCTACAGCGGGAGGCAGCGGAAAGCGAGGAAGCGCTTTGAGGTAGGCACCGGTCAATAGATTGGCAAGACGCGGTGCATGATGGCTGCATCAGCACAACCAACTATCGTGCAAGGGGCACTTGTGCGGCCCAAAGGGGATCAGTGGGACGCAGCCATGGAATCGCAGTTGGCGTCCATCATGAAAAATGGCATGTGGGAGCTGGTTGACAGGCCGAAAGATATGAAGGTCATCAGCTCAAAGTGGGTCTTTAAGACCAAGTTCATAAAGGAAGATGTGGTTGACAAATACAAGGTGTTGCTTGTGGCAAAGGGATACACAGAGCGTAAGGACAAGCACTACAATGCGAGGTTCACACTTGTCACCAAGCTCGCAAGCATCCGGGCGATCCTTGCAGTGGCGGCCACAGAGGATATGGAACTCCACCAAATGGACATAAAGACGGCATTCCTCAATAGCATCATAGACAAAGAGATCTTCATAGAGGTGCCAGAGGGGTTGGAAGCACCAGAGGGCAAGGTGTGTAAGCTGCACAATTCCTTGTACAGGCTAAACAAAATTCCCAAATGCTAGTACGAACAAATGGACAGCTTCATGGCACAACTCGGGCTCAACCGTTGGGAGGCGGATCACAGTGTGTACGTGCAGCACAACAAATAGTTTGATCCGATCGTTGCACTCTATGTGGACAACCTGATTTTGTCCTTGCAAAATCTAGCGAGTCTACAGCGGTTAAAAGAGTAGCTAAGCAGCAGATTCTAAAAGTCGGACATGGGGGGGCTGGAATACTACCTCGGGGTGAGCATCATGCATAACTGGAGGGTGCGCACGCTTGAGCTGGGGCAGGCCAAATACGTGGTCGAGGTCCTGAAGCGGTACGGCATGGAGGACTGCAAACCAGTTGGCAGTCTAGTCTCCAAGACGTGAGAACTGAGTGCGGCAATGACGCCACAAACAAAAGAAGAACAGGAGGATATGGTAGGGGTGTCTAACCAATCGGCGGTGGGCAGCCTCGTGTGTGCCATGGTGGCGACTTGACCGGACCTGACCTACACAATGGACCCCGTGAGCAGGTACGCAGCCGATCGAGGGCCACTACATTGGCAGGTTGTCAACCGCATCCTCCGCTACCTGTAGGCAACACGGCATGCGCGCTTGAGGTTCGACGGCAAGGGGCAGGTGGACCTTTTATGCCTCGTCTGCAATACGAATGCAGAATACACTGGTGAGGTGGACAAGCAGAATTCCGCATCGGTCTACATGTTCTTCCTTGCTGGTGTAGCGGTCTTGTGGTGCAGCATGAAGCAAGACCGTGTCATCACCTCCACAGTAGAAGCAAAGTACAATACGCTGGTCGAGGAAACCAAGGGGGCGGTGTGGCTCTGTAGGTTGCTGGGAGAGCTCGGCGTGCAACAGCAGGAGTCTACGGTGGTGCAAGAGGAAAACACGGGCTCAATTTTGTTGACCAACAACCCAATGTAGCACAGGAGCATGAAGCACAATAATGTGCATTATCACTACGCACGGGACATGGTTTAGAAGGGGTGGGTGGTGCTGCAATACTACAGCACGCACAACATGCTTGCGGATTGCTTGACCAAAGCGCAACCCGTGGACTGGCACGCATTGAGCGTGGCCAGACATGGGATGACCAGCCATGATGGGCTGGAGGGCGCAACGGAAGATCAGTGAGAGTAAGCAGGAGCAGCGGGAATGGCAGGTGTAAGGGGGAAAATGGTGAAGATTTTCCTCTCTGCATGCCCAACTGTCGGCGCCTCCCGGCTCGGACGAGCCGCAAGAGAGAGGAAATTCCTTGTTGATGGATCTGGCAACTCAGGAATTACTTGGATCCTGAAATGGACGTTTGCCCTTGAAAGTTGAAGAGTTGTTAAGTCCAGTGGAAATTGTTTCGCTGGAATCGGACTAGTAACAAGGGAGATATGGGTTTTGAAAGTTGGGGTATGCGCGACTGCTCTGGGAGCTGGACGCGGTTTGACTGCCGGTAAACAATTGATCGGAACGAGTAAAAAAATGCCATCTGGGGATTTCGCTCCGGAAAGACTGCCGAGGCGTCAGGTGGATGATCCGCCAGATTTCAGTAGTGCAGTTTTGTTGCTGAGGCACTTAGCCAAAATCTTGGCTTAGAGTCCAAAACTCAGTAGTATAGTTTGTTCCTCGCGGACGTTGTCAAAATTCTGACTGCAGGTCCGCGAACATATTTTGACCCACATCAATACCCATCACCAAGCATGATGATTAACTCATTGAAACAGACCCCAAAGGCGCGAGGGGTACCGACACAACACGTAGGGATATCTACGCTGCCGGAATGGCATTTTGATGGGTCCTTGATGTGTGAAAGCGGGCGACGTGGTGCGCGGCGCCGACTGAGCGGCTGATTTGGAGTTCGGCGCTTCGGCTGATGTAGCGGGAGCTACAATGATCCAAATCGCGCACGGTTAAGTGTGTTGAAGAGCTCATGACTAGCCCTTCAAATGTTTTGATAGCGTCCATGTTAAAAAAATAATGCAAAACTGCATTACTCCCTTTGCAAAAGTGACTGTCTCACAACACACTTTGACTCTAAAAAAACAGAGCGTGAGGCGACCAGAAAGCTCACGCTTAGACTTTAAACCAACCGCAAAAAACAGGCTGTGAGCACAAAAGACTAGTCAGGGAACGTTAGAACCACACACTAGTTTGTAACATTTTGAATGATCCACAAATACTTCTTTGCACACTCTCTAGCAGGTCATGTGTGCAAGCCATGCTCTTTTGTGCCACTTCATCTGCTGTCGCATGTGGTACAACATTGATGACTAGGCCGCACAACAATTTCCACTTTGCCATCTCCTCAAGGGTTGCATCCAGTGAATGTGGCAGTCGTTGGAGCTACAGCTCAAGGTCAGCGCTTTCTTTGTTTGCCATGTTGACAATGCGCTCTAGTGAGTCTACATCCAGTTCCATGGGGATCATCTTGGTCTCGATGATGTAGAGACTGCCCTCCTGCTTTTCACCCAGCATCGCCTCACCGCTGAGATCATTACTGATCACGAGGCCTTCCCTGAAGAGTATCACCCCATACCCCTTATCTATCAAGAAAGTGACACTCAAAACATAAGCCACACTGGGGATATGCTCCACATCACATACAACAAAAAGCAACTTCTTACCTCTCGCATTTTGTCCACCTCCACATCAACTTGGCGCGCCTTGTGCTCCATTTTCTTGTTCACAGCCATCATTAACTTGGCGGACTTTTGTGGTTGAAGAACACCACCTTCTTGACCTGAGTGTGGTCCTCGGCCATGGAATCTAGGCAAAGCACATTGACAGTGAAAGTGGCTCTTTTTCTTCTTGAGGGGTGACTTCTTGCCTTTGGCATCCTTGTTGCTGGCCTTTGCCTCGTCAAGGCACTTGCAAACCTAGTGGTCCTCCTTACTGTTATGTGGCACACACCTTTTCTCAAGCCGTTCTTGTTATCACCCTTTCTGCCACCACCTTTTCCCTTGCTTCCGCCAGCATGAATTCTGGTGATGATCACCCATGAGGAAGATGAGGCTACCTTGCAGCTCTCGTGTTGCACTGCTAACATCTGGTGGATTAATCCAGTGGATGTTGTTTTGTGGCCAACCCCCTGAACTGCCACTGACACCCCAACTTTGAGAGCTCATAACTTCCATGATACTTCATGGATTTTGGTAATTCTAGTTGCACTGGAATCAGAAACTCATACCAAATAGAAATGCAAGGATCTCTTTACTTCCGACAACACGTTTGAGCTTCCCTATTTTGCATTTTAGGTGGAAAATTCATAGCCAAAGAAGAAAAATTAGATTGACCATAGGTTGAAGCTGCGTTTTCGGACAATGAAATGATCCTTGTCTTGAAGCCATTTGTAAAAATTGAGAGTTTTGTGCTATGGCCATAAGCTGGGGAGAATTACAAAGACAGTGAGCTCATCAAAAAGCAGCTTGGTAATGATCTGGTAAGTAATGTTTTACTGAACAGGAACACCAGAATAGATCCCGGTGGAGGATACTGTTTTAAAGACTCATCTTCTGTGTTCTAAAGTTGTTGGAGATGGTGGTGCAGGTGAAAATGTAACTTCCTTGAAACTGACTGCGGATGAAAGGAAGGAGAACAGGAACATGATATTGATGCCAAATGAAGTGGGGTTTTTGTCTTCTAACCATTCCTGGTGAGCAGCCAAGAAGCTATGTGTTTTCAGGACATGTGTGTTGAGGTCCTCATGGAGGTGGGAGAAAACCGATTCCCTGTTAAATATTGCAGGGGTTCTGCTGGCGATGACAAACACCATAAGGAGTGGTATAGATTTTAGCAAGGGTTGGAGTGGCTGCATCATTGGGTTTGACAACATCTTGAGGCTTCTGGCTAGATGCAAGACAAGAAGGATTTTTTCAATGTTATTTAAACAGAAAAGTGCTACTGATGACTCTAAGAAGGAACACATGTTCAAGTTTACTTTGATAGCTCTCCATCTTCTGAAGTTTATAATGTTTTCTGGCCTTACTCTTAGCTATTGAGCTGACCACCTCTGGAAAAGAAGCCATGAAACAAAAACTCTCACAAAGGTTTTACACCTTCTTCATTTGTTGACATGTGTCAAGCACCCCAAAATTAATCAGGCATAGACTTCACCTTGAAGAGTACTAACCCCTTAGCACTACATGTGGAGAAGAGCTGAATTTTTCAATGTGCAAGCGAGCATCAAGCAAGGATTTATTGATCAGCATATAAGAAAAGTCCTTTTATAGCTGTGTGTCCATTCCTAGAACTCAAAAGTACATTCATGGGAAGCGACCCGACCCAGGTACATCACCGATAGACTTGCATTGTGGACTTGACATACAAGCATCCTAGTGTCAAGGTGCAAGACCAACTATGTAGCTTCCAAGAAGCTACCAGCTTTCTTCCTTGGAAGCTTCCTTATGAAAAGAGATGTGCATCTTATGGGTCCAGGATGAAACTCATGACCTCTCACTTGGCCAAATCAACAAAATGTCCAAGTTAGCCACTCATCCACATGGTGTACTCACACGTCATATCTCACATGAAACAGACTATAGTTGAGTCACACTACAACGGATCTAGGGGTCATACCTTTACGAGAGAGAGAATTCATGATCCATCCTACAGTACTCAATAAGGGGTAACGTATTTTGAATATCTTCTCTGTACCTTGTGTCAATTTCCATCATCATCTGTCATCATTTACCTTGACCCTACCGGCACCTTGTCTGCTTGCCTGGTGGAGACCCTTTTCTAGTGGCTTTATACGCATTTCAGCTCGGTTCAGCTTGGTACCGACACACTCGAGCTCTACTGTCTACTTGTAGACCGAGTCACGAGCATAGCAGTAGCGGGTCTCAATGGGCTTTGTCCTCCTGGAGAGGACTTGGTTCTAAGACATGTCAATCGCGCTCATGTTTTCAATCTTCATAACCGTCACCATTGCTTGTGGTGCCTTCATCTCACATGGCAAGATATGTAGCCACTACATCTTGTTGCGCATGCCAGCCAGGGCACTTGACTCAGCTTCAGCTGTAGACTGGCATACACATTCCTCCTCTCAACTTGCCAATGTAGCAGCACCTCCATTCAGCATAGACACAAAGGTAGAGGTCAATTTTCTTTCATCAGTATTTCCTCCCCAATTAGCATCGGTGTAGCACATGCGACGGAGTGAAGCAGATCCATCAATGCCTCGAGACTGTTGTTCTTTCATGTCCCATGGCCACTGCTATGGATTAGCAGACAGATTGGTCATGCACTGTTCCCTTGGAATAAGTCCCCCAAACCTTGTTCTTGATGCAATTCCAAGAGAGACACTATAAGTGTCGCGCAGCAGATAGCATGTTGAACTTAGTGACAAAAGATCTTGCGATCAAGCCTTGATGTGCACGGGAAGGTTTTTTTACCTTCCCGTGCTGCAATTGAGGACCCTGTCAAGGAGCGTGTGCTCATGCTAACCATCCTCTCTGGCCTTCCTAGCAGCTACACTCCTCTCATTGTTGCCCTGGACCAGCGCAGCGACAAGCTCTCTCTCAATGATGTGGAGGAGAGCTTGCTGTTTGAAGAGGAGCTGCGCAAGGGAGAGGAGGGCAGAAGCGGACTGGACGTCGCTCTCATCACCAACTTTGGTCATGGGGGCGGTGCTACATCATCCAGGACCAACGGCGGAGGAGGAGAGAAGAAGGGGAACTGCCACTACTGCAAGAGGCCGGGCCATTGGGCGCGCGAATGCCGCAAGAAGAAGGCGGACCTTGCGGCTGGAGTGGGAGCGGGAAAACAGTCTGACGCTTCCGCGAACGCCGCAGGCTGGGAGAGTGGATTCGTGACAACCATCCGGGTCCTGCACGTCTGCGACAACACCGCCCTGTTCTGGATCATCGACTCGGGAGCCATGCGGCACATGACGTGTCGCCGGTAGTGGTTCGTCGTCTACACCGTCATCGAGCCTCGTCGGGTGTACATGGGGGACAACCATGTGAAAATGGCGGTTGGGGAGGGTGAGATTGTGTTTTGTGCTTCCGTTGAGGGTAAGCACGTGGAACGTCGTGTGAAGGGGGTGCTCCATGTTCCGGGGCTGGCAGCTAACCTCCTCTCTGTCTCATCTCTCATCTCCGAAGGCATGCAGGTTTGCTTTGAGAATGGTGGCTGCACCATCTCTGCCAGTGCAGGCCGTGTGCTTGCAAAAGCGAACAAGGAGGACGGTGCTTACCGCCTCTACGTGGCATCGGAGAAGGAAGCGGACTCAGCGTTGGCGGCGAGAGAGGGAAAACACGACATCGGCCTGTGGCACCGCCGGCTCGGTCACCTCGGCTTTGGCGCCATCATCTCCATGCAGCAGATGGTCCGCGGCCTGGAGCTCAAGGGGGTGAAGCAGCCTAGTGCATCGGCTTGTGAGAGCTGCATTGAAGGGAAGCAAGCCTGCTCTCCTTTCACGGGGGAAGGAAAGGGCGCGACTGAGCTTCTCTCACTTGTTCACTCTGATTTGTGCGGTCCCATGCCATCACAGTCCTTGTCCGGCAAGTTGTACTTTGTCACGTTCATTGATGACAAGTCGAGGAAGACGTGGGTGTCGTTCCTGGCTAGAAAGGATGAGTGCTTTGATGCTTTCAAGGTGTGGATTGCTGCTGCACAGAATGAGAGTGGCAGGCGGTTGAGGGTGTTTCGCACCGATGGTGGAGGAGAGTACCTCTCCAACGACTTCCGCACCTTCCTCAAGCGTCGCGGGATCAAGCACGAGGTCACCCCACCTGGAACACCATAGCTGAACGGCGTGGCTGAACGCGCAAACCGCACGCTCATGGAGCGTGTTCGCAGCATGCTCCAAGACGCGGGGCTCTCGCCAACCTTCTGGGCGGAAGTGGTCAATACCGCCGTGTACCTGAAAAACCGGAGCCCTACGCGCGCTGTCCCGCCATTGTTGTTGAATGTTTTTGCCCCTTGTTTAGTGTTGTAGGACGGATCAGGAATGCTCTGCCCCTTGTGGAGGTATGACCCCTAGATCCGTTGTACTGTGACTCAACTATGCTCTGTCTCTTGTGAGATATGACCTGTGAGTACACCATGTGGGTGAGTGGTTACCTTGGCCATTTTGTTGATTTGGCCAAGTGAGAGGTCATGAGGTCAATCCTGGCCCCATGCATATCTTGTTTGCTGTGGAAGCTTCCAAGAAAGAAAGTCCGTAGCTTCTTGGACGCTACATGGTTGGTCTGTCACCTTGACACTAGGATGCTTATGTGTCAAGCCCACAGTGCAAGTCTATTGGTGATGTGGCTGGTTTAGGCCACTTCCCAGGAATGTGCTTTTGAGTTCTAGGACTGGACAGACAGCTATAAAAGGACTTGTCTTGCATGCTGATCNCGTATTGACGACTTGAGCTCTTCTTGAGATGTAATGCTAAGGCGTTAGTACTCTTGAAGGTGAAGTGTATTCCTGATTAAGTTTGGGGTGCATGACACATGTCAACAAAGGAAGAAGGCCTAAAAACCTTTGTGAGCTTTTCGGTTTTGCGGCTTCTCTGCCAGAGGTGGTTAGCTCAATAGCTAACAAAGGGTTATGGGCCCACTCCTCTGGTTAGGGAAGTTTCACGCACGCAACCGCTAAGGTCACAAGCAGTGAGAGCGCCTTCGCTCTCACCCAACTTCTCTGTTTGCAGGGCAATATCAGCAGGAGGGGAATGCAACACATCTGCACCTTTCTACCTTGGGAGCTGACATCAGCCTACATCAGCCTACATCAGCCTACATCTGCTTGCAACGGCCAACAGTAACAGGGGAAGCAGTTTCCTCTTTTCACCAACAGCCTACAGCGGCCTCAAACACAGGTTCATCGGCATCAACAATAGGTGCAGCAGCTAAAGCATTTGTAGTTGTGGGGATGACAGGGACAGGGGAACCAGGGAATCATTCGCCCATCCTCAAGTTTGATGGAGAGGGGTTTGCACTATGGAAGTGGCAGTTTGAGATCATCATGGATGACAAAGATCTGCTAGGATATTTTGATGGAAGTATCCCAGCACCAAAGGAGGAGGGTGCTGACCTTGTGGCATGGGTCAAGCTCAACAAGAAGGGTCTCGCCATTCTTGTGTCCTCCATACAACCCTCAGTCCTTTCACACATCAGCGGTTGTACAGTGGCAGCCGCGGCATA
>SZWC01013740.1:28291-78330 GCA_023375785.1 Penium margaritaceum | reverse complement strand
AGATATAGATATAGATATAGATATAGATATAGATATAGATATAGATATAGATATAGATATAGATATAGATATAGATATAGATATAGATATAGATATAAATATAGACATAGATATAGATATAGATATGAACATACATAGTGATAGGGATATAGATATTTATATAGATATAGAACATTTTCATTAACATAATGGAAAGTCTTGCATATTTTCCTCTGATTGGCACAATCTTTGGGTACAATGGTGCATACAAGCGCCACCACCTCCGCACTATACAGTGCGTTTGCAAACTAAGAATTGGTAAAGGTGGGCACAATCCCATAGAGCTCTGAGAGGGTTAAATCTTGGCCCACACGCTCATACCGCATGATTGTTTGAGTCTCTTCTGCATTTCATGAAGGAACCCAAAGTCAAAGGCCTAGGGGATAGACATTGTGAATGGAATGAACACTTTGGACAGAGTCCGTCTTTGCTTGGACGAAGTATTCTCCAACGTAGGGTACGTACATCGTTCTAATTTTGACATTTGGCTCTCGGCCTTGGTAGAAAATTTTATCCTTGAGCAGTTTTGGTAACTTAGTTTTTTAATGTAAGCCTATAGTATTGTCTTTCCAGGTAAGGGGATGTGACGCCCTCAATGGAGGCTCCATTCATCACTCTCTCTCTCTCTCTCTCTCTCTCTCTCTTTCTCTCTCTCCCTCTCTCTCTCTCTCTCTCTCTCTCTCTCTCTCTCTCTCTCTCTCTCTCTCTCTCTCTTTCTCTCTCTCTTTCTCTCTCTTTATTTCTTGGACACGTGGTCTCTTAGTCCCAAGGTTCGGAGTCCCTCCGTGCCACCATCCTTCCCTCTACCCCATCACTTTCTTCCCTCCCTCCATCTTTGCCTCTTTTCCTCCTACCTTTGTCCCTACCTCTTTCCCTTCTTTCTTTGACTGAAAAGTCCATCCCTTCGTTTTCGTTCCAATCTGATATTCCTACCTCTATAATCAAGGGAGAAAGCTATGTATAACCTACCCTCCCTCCCACCTTCCTCCTTTCCTCCTTTTGCCCCCTCTCCCTCCCTCCTTCCCTCTCTTTCTTCCTCCCTCCCTCCACCCGTTTCTCTTCCCTTCCTTCTCTTCTTTGCACGCTTGTTCTTCTCCTCACTTACTTCCTCCCTTACTCCATTTCTCCATCCCTCCTTCCCTTTGCCCTTCCTTGTCTACCAAGATGATTATTTTTTGGTACTCGACATAAGAAGTGAAAGTGTGTAGGCAAAGAGATGTCATTTCTAATATCTTGTCCAAAATGATGCTTTAATCATGCAACCTATTAGTGATGTTCCTGGTCTTCTAGTCTGGTGGTCTGTTAGTCTACTTATGTACTAGAGTGTTGGTCTACCTGTGTGCAATTTTTTTGGTTTGTTGTCTTGTTGTTGGGCTGTTTTGCTGGTCTGTTGGTCTTCTAACATGCTGGTCTTCTTGTCAGTTGGTTTTCTGGTGTGCTATTTTATTGGTCTTCTAGTCTACTATTTGCTGGTCTGCTGGTCTGCTTCTATACTGGTCTGCTAGTCTTCTAATCTGTTGGTCTTTTGGTCCGCTAGTTTTTTGGTATGTTGGTGTTCTAGTCTGCTTGAGCAGCCTGAAGCCCACGGGTGATCCGCGCCCAGTCAAGCGGCTGCTGGCACTTGGTGTAGCAATGGGCGCCTCCACAGTTGTAGCAGTGCACAGAACGGCCACTGCTACCACTGGATGACCGCTGCTGGTGACCTGATCCGCACCTCCTATTCTTCTTCTTCTCCTGGGCAGCTGCTGCAACGCCCTGTGTCTGCGTGGGTGTAGACGGGGTCGAAGAGGAGGAGGAAGATGAGGTAGTGATGGAGGTGGATGAGGGTGACAGCAGCAGGGAAGATGGTGGTGATGCGACGACTGCTGCAGCGAGGGAAGTCTCCTAATGCACTACTGCTGCCTCGCGGGCTGAAGTCACCTAGAGGAAAAGCTGATGCGCCCAAGGGAGCAGCTGCAGAGTGGCTGAGAAAGGCTTGAGGACAGCGTCGCTGCACCGTGTGAAGATGTCGGTGTACTCAAGGCAAACTCCGAGCATAATCGTCCGAAGCGCCCACAGCTGTGTGCCTCCTGAGGTCCCCAGACTCGTGTAGATATGCATGGCGCGTCGCCAGTAATCCGCTACAGACTCCGCAGGCCCCTGACGGAGTGAATGGAAAGCACGAATGTGGGACGCACGAGTGGCGTGCGTCTCTGCGGCCAGCAGGGATAACGCCAGGTCCCAGCCTCCACGGGGATCGGCGCCGGTGCCTGTGCCAGCCTCGCCAAGGAAGGGGCAGAAGTCGACGACAGTCTCGCGTGGCATGGCGTAGAGAAGTCCGCGCGTGGCCCGGGCTTCTGTCAGTGCCTGCGCTGGGTCTGTAGACTGGTACGGGCTGTGATAGTAAGGCCACACTCCCTCAGACGTAGCCCACACCTGAAACAGGATCTCCCAGCAGTCGAAACCATCCTTGCTGATGTACCGTGGAAGTGGTACCTCAAAGTCCTTAGGCTGCCGCTCCGTGGGGAGAACAACCGCAGGCTGAGGAGAACGAGAGACGGGAAAAACTCCTGGAAGAGGGTGATCGCCGGGGTAGTCAGGTGATGATCGAATCGGGGAAACCGGTGGAGGTCGGGTACCCGTCTGCAGCTGACGGAGGCGCTCCTGGAGAACTCGAATGTTCTGCTCCTGGGAATCATCCGTGATGCCTGGCATGAATGGCTCATAGTGTAGTGGCTCATCATCAAGGAGGTCAGCAGGTGGTGGGTCAGGGGGAGCGCCTGTCACGGGCGCCTGGACTGAATGCTGGATAGAGACCGCAACTCCGGCAGCTCCCTCATAAATCCGCGGAGGAGCCGTGGACTGAGCGCGCAGAAGCTCAGTCAGCATGCAGATAGCGTCAGTCTGCTCTCTCTGGAGACGACGCATCTCATCCTGCTGGCTGCGCAGGTCCTCAATGGCCTGCGAGCGTGGACTCAGTACGCCAGACGAGGAGGAGGAGGGGTCACCTGGTCCCTTCTCCTTGCTGTCGGACAGGCTCATGTCGCCGCTCAGTATGGGACGACGGATGAAGTTTGTCGGATTTTGAAAGCGTCAGCGTTTCTCGAGGATTTTAAACGTTGGCAACGTTTGACTGTCCGGCCAAAAATTTGACTAAGTATGGTGCTGACGTCAGCAGGTGGTTCCTGATGTCAGCACGACTGATGACGTCAGCAAGCAAAATTGCTGACGTCGGTTTGTCTCCCTTTTTTTTTCTCGCAAATCTGCGCACGTGTGCAGCCGCTCCGCGGTGGCCGCGCGGACGCTGCCCGGAAGCTGCGCAGCAGCTTCCGCCCAGCTGCTGCTGCAGCTGTGTTGTCAGCTGGAGCAGCAGCTGTGTAGCTGCGGATGCAGCGTTGGCAGCAGCGGCTGCGCTACTCCTGCTGCTGCTGCTGCTGCGCGCTGCGGCTGCTGCTTGCGGCCGCCTCCGTGCGTTGCTGCTGCTGCCGCTGCTACTGCTGCTACTGCTGTTGCTGCTGCTCTGCTGTTGCCGCCGCGGCTGCCGCTGCTCCTGCTACGTTGCTGTTGCCGCCGCTGCTGCTGCGCTGCTGCTGCCGCTGCTGCTGCTGCGCTGCTGCTCCGGCCGCTGCTGCTGCGCTGCTACTGACGCCGCCTCTGCTGCTGCTGCTCTGCTGCTACGGCTGTGGGAGGGGCGGCTGCACTCACTGCAGCCGCCACGCACCTCGTGTGACGGTGCACAACGCTGCTGCTGCCTCTGCTGCTGCGATCTCACGTGGTGGGTGGGGCGGCGTAGACGGTGACCGGCTGTCTCCGATAGACCTCAGGAACTCTGCTGCAGCGGTGACTCTCACTGCTGCTGCTCTGCTACGTCTCTACTGCGCAGCTCAGTGAGAACTGTCTCACTGCTCTGATACCATGAGATAATACGTGGAAGCTTCCTAGCAACACAGCCGCTGACTAGGCATCAATGCTGTTCAGACAGTGACGATAGTCACAGGTCGTTCACACTACGGCAAGGGTTTGGCTAGGAGACACGAGGCAAAGTGTCAGAATGCTTCAATATAGCATATGCAGAGAGAGATAACAAATGACAGGTCCAAGGCATGAATACCTGCCGCGGCGCACAGCGGGTGTCGCGCGCGGCAGTCCAAGAGCTGTCCTAAAACTGGCCCAAAACCACTGTTTTGGCCGTAACTCTACGCACACATGGCAAAATGCTACGCTGTCTGAACCTAGACGTGCAGAATCAAAAGATGGACGCTACGACTGGTCACATGCATGCATCCATCGACAGACAGTGAACATACAATGCAGAAACATGCAAATGTGCCTCATGGCCAGTCCGTCGAAAGACACGTGCAAGATGTAAAAGACACAACAGAGAGTCCCGGTGGCATCTGGGGCTCTGGTACAGTGGTCGGCCAGCTCCAAGCTGGTAGTCCGCCGCCTGTCGTCGCGCCGGTGCCACCAGGGCCGCCCGCCTCAGGGATTTGCACGAGTATGGACACGGCCAAGTGGTCACAGTAAACTATACAGGAACGACACAAAGCACAACAGTTACTCAGTTCACCAGCCAATCAGAAATTACCTATTTTCAGGCTGGCAGGTTTTCTCGGTGAGGCCTGCCAGACAGCCGACAGCCCAAAACCCGGGCGTCGTCCGTTTTGCCTGAAAGCTGGACCATACCATAATACCGACGCTGCGAATGCAGCCGTGCGGTCAGAATCAGCTAGAAAAAGAGTAGCGAGGAGTTATGGCGGCCTGAACCCAAGCAGTGCCTACGATGGTCTATGATGCCAAACAGGGCCATGCAACAGGCAACAAGGACCCTAGGCAGCGCATGACGATGCAGACGCGATAGGACACGCTGGACGCATGCAGACAGCAACTGCGGTGGCCGTGACCGCCGGCAGCGCGACCGCCGAGGAGGCCTGCCGATGGAGCTGAACACGTCGCCGGAGAGAGGAGGCTCCAGCGAACTGCGAGAAGACCTCAGCGTGCGTCGGCTCCACCGGACGACACTCCATCAGCGTCGAGTCTCGCCGTCAGTCATCTGCACGCCGATGTACACAAGCCGGGAGGACACAACAGAGCACAATGAGAGCAAAAACCAACANCAAGCAGTGCCTACGATGGTCTATGATGCCGAACAGGGCCATGCAACAGGCAACAAGGACCCTAGGCAGCGCATGACGATGCAGACGCGATAGGACGCGCTGGACGCATGCAGACAGCAACTGCGGTGGCCGTGACCGCCGGCAGCGCGACCGCCGAGGAGGCCTGCCGATGGAGCTGAACACGTCGCCGGAGAGAGGAGGCTCCAGCGAACTGCGAGAAGACCTCAGCGTGCGTCGGCTCCACCGGACGACACTCAATCAGCGTTGAGTCCCGCCGTCAGTCATCTGCATGCCGATGTACACAAGCTGGGAGGACAGAATAGAGCACAATGAGAGCAAAAACCAACACTCCCCCATGACTCACAGGCGTAGTGCACATGGGCGGGCAGAGACACGGTCAACATCCAGTCTCCCCCAGGGCACGCAGAGACGCAGGCAGAGACCAAGAGAGCAAATCACGGACGCACGCCGACTGAACTCAAAGCCTTCAGTGCCTTGGTCAGGAAGCACACAGCAGCAGCACAAGTTGCTGCTAGAACAACAGTCGCAGCAGTAGCAGCAGCAGCAGCAACTGCAACAACAAAAACCGTAGCAATAGCAGCAGCAGCGGCAGTAGTAGTAGCAACAGCAACTGTAGCAGCAGTAACACCAGCAGCAACAGCAGCACCTGCAGCAACGGCCCCAACAACGGCCACTGCTGATGTCAGCATCTTGCTGCTGACATCACTACTGACGTCATCAACACAAAGGGAGAAAAGGGGTGAAAAAAGGGGGGAATAGATATCTACAACAACTGCCCAGCTGACATCAGCCGTCCTGAGTTGATGTGACTGCTGACATCAGTAGCATAGGAAAAAAAACACAAGGGACACCAAAACCCACCATGGCTAATAGCCCCAGTGGGGAGGGGTCTTCCTCTGTTGGGGGGACCCCCAAACCCCCTTTCTTGCAGCAGCTGCAGCAGCAGTAGCAGCAGCAGTAGCAACAGTAGCAATAGTAGTAGCAGCAGCAGCAGCAGCAGCCTAGAGGCGTTGTGGTCAACACCTCTGACCCCCTGAGTGCCATTCAGCAACAACTCGCCGCCCTGATGCAGCAGCTTGCAACACTGCAGCCACTGGCCTCACAGAGTGCCACCAGTGCTCCTCTGTTATTCATTCCTCTTGGGCACACCAGCCTCGCTGTGTCCGCTACCATGCATTACCTGGCGCAGTAGTAGACTCAGCGCCAACGGCAGACAGTGACCGCCGTCCTTGGCCCTACTCTGGGCACCGGCCACAAGCAAAAGGACTTTGAGACACCGCCTCACATCACGGCCTCTCGTGAGGCCTTCAATATGCTTGGTCCTGTTGTCGATGTCTCTGGGGTCCGGACGGGCTCCGGACAGGTGTTACCTGTCCGCGGTGTCGGCGTCGTTCGTTTCCGTGGTACTGCCGGTGATATCTTTTTGACCGATGTCATCTTCGTCCCAGGTCTTGAGCTCAGCCTTCTGTCCGTTACTGCCCTTGACCGCATGAGCATGGACGTTGTGCACTTGTGTGGTGTTGGCACTGTGTCGTTGCGTCCATCCGGTCTTGTCGTTTTGCACGCCACTGCCCTTGGCAACCTATGGCACGTACCTCGTCTGTCCTCCTCTCCTTCCGTCCCCTCCTCGTCGGCCGCCACAGGCCATGTGTTCGTCACCAGCACGCTCTCTCCACAGTACACCCACCTCTTGCACCGCTGCCTTTGCCATGTCCACTCTGATGTCATAGAGAGCATGCTCTGAACCCAGCCGGCCAAAGGCCTTGACCCGGAGACTTTCCCTCTCATGTGCTCCGCGGAGTGCGTTGATTACGCTCAAGGCAAGATGCACCGATCCACATACCCTCTGTCCTCCTCCTGTGCATCCGCCCCTCTTGACCTGGTCCATTCCGATGACATGGGTCCTCTCCCTACCGAGTCTGTCGGAGAGCATGGCTGCTATGTCCTCACCCTCACGGACGACTACTCTCGCTACCGCTGGGTTTTCTGCCTTCGGCAGAAGAGCAATGTCGCTTGTGCCATTCAGGACTGGATTGTCCTTGCGGAGCGCGAGTGTGGTCGATCTCTTTGCCGCTTTCGCTCCGATTGCGGTGGTGAGTACATGGGCGAGACCATGACTTTCCTCGCCTCCCGCGGTATCCACCACGAGACGTCCGCACCGTACACGCCGGCCCAGTACGGCGTCTCCGAGCGGTGGAACCGCACCATGGCTGACGCCGTCCGCACCATGCGGGTTGAGTCTGGCCTCTCCGATGGCTTCTATTCTTAAGCCATGGCCTACATGACGTGGGTCTGGAACCGGATTCCCCACGGACCCCTTCCGCGCTGGTCCACGCCATACCAGCACTGGTGCGGTCAACGAGCCGACCTTCGCCCTGCTTGTGTCTGGGGCTGCGTGGCATTTGTGTGGTTGCCCGCCCCGCACCAGGGTGGCAAGCTCGCCCCTCGCGGGCATCCTTGCACCTTTCTCGGTGTCTCTCGTAAGTCCAAGGCTTGGCGCTTCTGGGATCCCTCCCAATATTGCATCGTCAAGTCCCACATTGCCCTCTTCTTTGAGGAGCTATTTCAGCGTGATCTCGTTCGCTCCGGCTTGTCGGTGTCCCTCCCGTCGCGTGGGGAGTGGTAAGTCCATCCTTCGTCCTGCCACTTCCGGGAGGCACATCACTTTTTCCCTCCAAGCCAGCAGTCCCAGTCCCGCCCGCTGGCCCCTCCGAGCCAGCAACCCCAGTTGCGTCCACTAGTCCCTCCGGGCCAGCCGTCCCAGTCATGTCCACTGGTCCCTCCGGGCCAGCTGCCCCAGTCGTGTCCAGTGGTCCCTCCGGGCCAGCTACCCCAGTCGCGTCCACTGGTCCCTCCAAGCCAGCTGCCCCAGTCGTGTCCACTGGTCCCTCCGAGCCAGCCGCCCCAGTCGCGTCCACTGGTCCCTCCAGGCCAGCCACCCCAGTTGTGTCCACTGGTTCCTCCGGGCCAGCCGCTCCAGTCGCGTCCACTGGTTCCTCCCGGCCAGCCGCCCCAGTCGTGTCCACTGCCCCCCCCCGGGCCAGCCGCCCCAGTCGCACCCGCCGGTCCCTCCGAGCCGTCGGCCCCAGTCGCGTTCGCTGGCCCCTCCGGGCCAGCAGCCCCAATCGCGTCCGCTGGTCCCTCTGGGCCACCAACCCCGTCCGCCTCCGTCGGCCCATCAGACTCGGTGCCATCTCCTGCCCTACCGCGCTATACGCGTGGCTCAGGCAACAGCCTTCGACCCAGACCGTCAGTGAGCGTGCAGACCGCACCACCTCGTCAAGTGGCGTCTCTGCCCCCTATCGCTCCACGTGTCTCCTCCACTCCTACGGTCGTGAGCGGGGACCCTGGCACTAAGACCCTTGGCCTGACCACTTTGGCTATCATTGCAGACCTTCATCCTGGCTCTGCACTGGGCTACGTCATGCTTCATCACGAGCATCGGCATGCTGTCATGGCTGCACTCGCACGCATCCCACCTGGAGCTCGAGATGCACACGCTCTCTCAGTCTGCTTCATAGCACGCCCGGAGGACCCAGCCACCATGCGTGAGGCTCGAGTACACACACTGGGATGGTGCTCTCCTGAGGCCCCACGGTGGGATGCTGCCTGTGCTGACAAGCTTGCTGTTATCCGGCAGCACCATGTGTATGACCTCATCGACCTCCCTCGAGGTCGGAAGGCAATTGGTGCCAAGTGGGTCTTTCGGTACAAATGGAAGCTTGACGGGTCCTTGGACAAGTATAAGGCCCGCCTCACAGCCAAGGGGTTTGCTCATGTCCCTGGGGTCGATTACGACCAGATCTTTGCCCCAGTTGGCCTGTTCTCCACAAGCCGGGCGCTCTTCAGCCTGGTTGTCCAACATGGGTGGGAGCTGCATCAGATGGACGTGAGCAACACCTTCCTCCATGGTTCACTAGAGGGTGAGGAGCTCTACATCGTGCAGCCTCCAGGCTTTGACGACGGCACTGGGAGAGTCTGGCGGCTGCAGAAGGCCCTCTACGGCCTGAAGTAGTTGCCCCGGTGCTGGAACCAGGAGATCAACAGCACGCTCCTTCGCTACGGCCTTCAGCGCAGTACCGGTGACCCCGCACTGTTCGTCAGCCCGCAAGGCCAGACCCTCGACGTTGTCCTGGTCTACGTCGACGATCTCCTCATTGTGTCGCCTGACATGGGTGCCATCCAGCGTGTCAAGGACTTGCTGCACACCGCCTACTAGATGAAGGATCTCGGATCTGCTCGAGTCTTCCTTGGCATGGAGCTCGAGCATGATCGCTCCCAGGGCATCCTGCACGTCCACCAGACTGCCTATGTGCAGACCCTGTCCACTCACTTTGCCGAGGACCTACCCCTCGTGCCCAGCGCATGTTCACCCATGTCACTTGATGGCCAGGTGAATCTGAAGAGTCCTCACCCAGCCGTTGTGGGGGAGCCAGTTGACGTGACCACGTATCTACGAGTCATCGGGTCACTTATGTTCTTGGCGACGACAACGCGCCCAGACATCGCGTTCGCCGTCAACCTCCTGGCTCAGTTTTCCCAGGAGCCGCGTTACCTCCACTTTGAGGCCGCGATCCGAGTACTGTGCTACTTCGTCTCAACTCCTCGGCGAGGTCTCATGTTCTGCCGCCAGCCGTCTATCGTCGCGGTGGGCTACACCGATAGTGACTAGGCAGGCAGTCCAAACGGTAAGAGTCGCACAGGCTGGATCTTTCTAATCGGTGGCACGGCTATGTCCTGGCTTAGTGGCAAGCAAGGATGCATTGCACGCAGTACTCCTGAGACTATGTACGTGGCCCTTGGCTCAGGCGCGTGTGAGAGTATGTGGTTGCGTCGTCTATTATCCGAGTTGCGTCAGTTTGTCGCATCCATCACATTGCATTGTGACAATGAGAGTGCCATGACCATCGTCGACAATGACGGTGTGCATCACACACGCACAAAGCATATCAACGTTGAGTATCACTATGTGCGTTCACTGTTGCATGACGGCAGTATCAACATTGTGTGGGTTGAGACAGCACGACAGCTGGCTGACTTCTTGACCAAGGCACTGAAACGCGACTCGTTCAAGAAGGCTGTGCATCACAACTCACGGATGCACGCCAACCGGTTGGCGTGCATCCGTGAGTGGCTCTCTTTGTCCCTGCCTGCGTCTCTGTGTGCCCTCGGGGATTCTGGTAATTGACTGTGTCTCTGCCCGTCCATGTGCACTATGTCTAAGAGTCATGTGGGAATGTTGGTTTTTTTGCCCATCCCTCATTATACTCTGTTTTGTCCTCCCGGCTTGTGTATTTCGGCATGCAGATGACTGACGACAAGACTCAACGCTACTGAAATGTCGTCCTGTGGAGCCAACGCACGCTGAGGCCTACTCGCAGTTTTCTGGAGCCTCCTCCCTCCGGCGACGTGCTCAGCTCCATCGGCAGGCCTCCTTGGCGATCGGGCCACCGGCAGTCACTGCCACCGCAGATGCTGTCTGTATGCACCCAGCGCTGGTTCTTACTGTGCCATTGCCTCTGCATCATCATGCTATGCCTAGGGTCCGTGTCTCTTGCTGCGTGGCACTGTTTGGCATCGTGGACCGTCGTAGGCCCTGCCTGAGTTCGGTCAGCCATAACTCTTTGCTACTGTTTTTCTAGCTGATTCTGACCGCACGACTGCGTTCGCAGTGTCGGTATTATGGTATGGTCCAGATTTCAGGCAGGGCTCACCGAGAAAACCCTGCCTGCCAGACAATAGGTCTAGAACTGTTTTCTGATTGGCTGGTTAGCTGAGTAACAAGTTCTACACTAGTGGGGGGAGTTAGAACTTGGAGGGGTCTCCCATTGTTGCTTGTTCTTCATTCCTAATTAGTCACTTTCAGTTTTCAGCTGCTTTCTGGCGCTAACACTGGTGTGCGCGTTTTTGAGTAACAAACCCAGAGCTTCCAGAGTTAGCTTCTAGAGCAGCAGACTGAGGGGGCAGTAGACTTAAGCAACAAGCGTGGAAGCCTGCACGCTGCATCCACAACACTGCTGCCCCAACCTGCTGCCTTGTGCTTCCTTTTGAGACATGGATCCTAGGCAGAGCATGACATTGTAGACGCAATAGTACAGTCAGATCCAATGCTAGACGCATGCAGACAGCATCTGCAGTGGCAGTGACAGCCGGCAACCCGACCGATTAGGAGGCTTGCCGATGGAGCTCAGCACGTTGCCGCAGGGAGGAGGCTCCAGCAAAGTGCGTGTAGGCCTCAGCGTACGTTGGCTCCACCGGACGACACTCCAGCAGCGTCGAGTCTCGCCGTCAGTCATCAGCACGCCGATGTACACAAGCCGAGAGGACACAACAGAGCACAATGAGAGATGCGAAAAAACCAACACTCCCCCATGACTCACAGGTGCAGTGCACATGGACGGGCAGCGACACATTCAACAGACAGACTCCCCTAGGACACATAAAGACGCAGGCCAGAACAAAGAGTGCAACTCACGGATGCACGCCGACTGAACTCACAGCCTTCTTGAACAAGTCGCGCTTCAGTGCCTTGGTCAAGAAGTCAGCCAGTTGCCGTGCTGTCTCAACCCACACAATGCTGACACTGTCGTCATGCAATAACGAACGCACAAGGTGATACTCAACATTGATGTGCTTTGTGCGTGTGTGATGCACGCCGTCATTGTCGACAATGGCCATGGAACTCTCATTGTCACAATGCAATGTGATGGATGCGACGGACTGACGCAACTCGGACAACAGGCGATGCAGCCTATCGCTCTCACATGCCCCTGAACTAAGGGCTAATTACTCAGCCTCAGCATTTCTGCGTGCAATGCACCCGTGCTTGCCACTGCGCAAGGATACAGCCGTGCCGCTAACCAGAAAGATCCAATCTGTACGTCTCTTACCGTCCGGACTGCCAGCCTAGTCACTGTCGGTGTAGCCCACCGTGACAACATATGGCTGTCGGCAGAACATGAGACCTCGCCGCGGAGTCGAGATGACATAGCGTAGTACTCGGATCGCGGCCTCGAAGTGGAGGTGATTGGCTCCCGAGAGAACTGAGCCAGGAGGTTGACGCCGAACGCGATATCTGGACGCGTCTTCGTTGCAAGGAACATTAGTGACCCGATGACTCGCAGATACGAGGTAACGTCAACTGGCTCCCCTACAACGGCTGGGTCAGAGCTCTTCAGCTTCGCCTTGCCATTGGGCGACATGGGTGAGGATGCGCTCGGCACAAGGGGAGATTCCTCGGCAAAGCGAGTGGACAGAGTCTGTACATAGGCGGTCGCATGGACGTGTAGGATTCCCTGAGAGCGATCATGCTCGAGCTCCATGCCCAGGAAGACTCAGGTAGACCCGAGATCCTTCATCTTGTAGGCGGTATGCAGTAGGTGCTTGACGTGCTGGATGGCAACCACGTCTGGCACCGCAATAAGGAGATGGTCTTCGTACACCAAGACAGCGGCGAAGGTCTGGCCTCGCGGGATGATGAACAGTGCGGGGTCAGCAGTATTGCGCAGGATGCCGTTGCGGAGAAGCGTGCGACTAATCTTTTGGTTCCAACACTGAGGCAACTGCTTCAGGCCATAGAGGGCCTTTCGCAGCCGCCAGACCTTCCCAGTGCCATCATCAAAGCCTGGAGGCTGTACCATGTAGAGCTCCTCATCCTCCAGCGAGCCATGGAGGAAAGCTCACGTCCATCTGATGCAGCTCCCACCCGTGCTGGGCAACCAGGCTGAAAAGCGCCCGGCTAGTGGAGAATCGGCCAACAGGGGCAAAGATCGTAATCAACCCCAGGGACCTGAGCGAACCCCTTGGCTGTGAGGCGGGCCTTGTACTTTTCCAAGGACCCATCCGGCTTCCACTTGCACCGGAAGACCCACTTGGCACCGATGGCATTCCGACCTGGAGGGAGATTGACGAGGTCATACACGTGGTGCTGCCAAATAGCAACGAGCTCGTCGGTGCAGGAAGCATCCCAATGTGCAGCCTCGGGGGAGGCTCGAGCCTCGCGTAGGGTGGCTGGATCCTCCGGGTGCACCGTGGAACGGACTGCAAGGGTATGTGCATCTCGAGCTCCAGGTGGGACATGTGTGAGTGTAGCCATGACGGCATGCCATGCTCCTGATGGAGCATGGCATAGCCCAGTGCGGAGCCCGAGTGGAGGTCTGCAATGATGGCTGAAGTGGTTAGGCCGAGGGCCTTAGTGCCAGGGTCCCCACTCACTATCGTAGGAGTGGAAGAGACGTGGGGCGACCGGGGACCGAGGCGCCACAGTGTGTGGTGTGGTGGTCTGCTCGCTCATGGACGGCCTGGGTCAGAGCCACGGGACACGTGCTGCCTGGGCCACGTGTGTAGCGTGGTAGGGCAGTAGATGGCATCGAGCCCGAGGTGCTCGCAGAGGCAGACGGAGCTGCTGGTGCAAAGGGACTTGCGGACACGGACGGGTCTGCCGGCACGGAAGGACCAGCAGACGCCGATAGGGCTGCCGGCGCGGAGGCACCAGTAGACTCGACAGGAGTTGTTGGCCCGGATGGACCAACGGACGCAACAGTGGCTACCGGCGCAGAGAGACCAACGGATACGGACGGGGCTGCCGGCACAGAGGGGCCGGCGGACACGACTGGGGCTACCGACCCGGAGGGGCCACCGGACGCAAGTGGGCTTGCCGGCCCAAAGGGGCCAGCGGGCGCGACTGGGGCTGCCGGTCCGGAGGGGCCAGCGGACGCGACTGGGGCTGTCGGCCCGGAGGGGCCAGCGGACACGACTAGGGCTGCCGGCTTGGAGGGGCCAGCGGAAGCGACTGGGGCTCCCGGCCCAGAGGAGCCAGCGGACGCAACTGGGGCTGCCAGCCCGGAGGGGCCCAGCGGACGCGACTAGGGCTGCCAGCCCGAAGGAGCCAGTGGATGCGACTGGGGATGCCGGCCCAGAGGGGCTAGCAGACACGACTGGGGCTACCGACTCGGAAGGACCATGCGATGTGCCACCCGGAAGCGGCAGGATGGGGAACGGACTCACCACTCCCCCTCGCGATGGGAGGGACACCGATGAGCCGGAGAGGACGAGGTCGCGAGGAAAAAGCTCCTCAAAGAAGAGGGCATCACGACTCTCGATGATGCCGTGCCTGGAGGGATCCCAGAAGCGCCAGGCCTTGTACTGACGGGAGACACCAAGGAAGGTGCAAGGATACCCAAGGGGGACAAGCTTACCTCCCTGCTGCAGGGAAGGCAGCCACACAATGGCCACGCAGCCCCAGACACAAGCTGGGCGGAGGTCACCACACTGACCGCACCAGTGTTGGTACGGCGTAGACTGGCGGAGAAGGGGTCCGTGGGGAATCCGATTCTAGACCCACGTCATGTAGGCCATGGCCTTGAAGTAGAAGTCATCAGAGAGGCCGGACTCGACTCGCATGGTACGGACGGCGTCAGCCATGGTGTGGTTCTATCGCTCGGAGACGCTGTTATGGGCCGGTGTGTAAGGTGCCGACGTCTCGTGTTGGATACCGGGGGAGGCGAGGAAAGTCGTGGTCTCTCCCATGTACTCGCCACCGCGATCAGAGCGAAAGCGGCAAAGAGGCCGACCACACTCGCGCTGGGCACAGACAAGCCAGTCCCAAATGGTCTGAGCGACATCGCTCTTCTGCCAAAGGCATAAGACCTAGCGGTAGGGAGAGTAGTCGCCAGTGAGGGTGAGGGCAAAGCGGCCATGCTCCCCGACAGACTCGGTAGGGAGAGGACCCATCACATCGGAATGGACAAGGTGTAGAGGAGCTGACGCACAGGAGAAGGACTGGGGATAGGTGGAGCGGTGCATCTTGGACTGGGGATAGGTTGAGCGCAATGAATGCACTCTGTGGGGCACGGCCAGGGGAAGGAGTCTGGGTCAAGGTCCTTGGCTGGCTGGGTGCGGAGCATGCTATCGATCGCAGCAGAGTGCACGTGGCAAAGGCGGCGGTCCAAGAGATGTGTGTGCTGCGGGGACAGTGTGTTAGTGAGAAAGACATGACCTCTCGGGGTGGATGGGAAGGGGATGGGGGGATGGGAGGACAGACGAGGTACGTGCCACAGGTTGCCACGGGTGGTGGCATGCAGAACAACAAGAGCGAACGGACGTAACGACACAGTGCCAATGCCACGCGAGTACAGAACGTCCATGCTCATGCGACGGAAGGCTGAGCTCAAGACCTGGGACAAAAAGGACTTCGGTCACGAAAAAATCACCGGCAGGACCACGGAAATGAACGACGCCGACGCTGCAGACATGTAACACCTGTCCGGAGCCCGTCCGGACACCAGACACATCGCCAACAGGAGCAAGCACACTGAATGACTCACGAGAGGCGTTCATGTGATGCGTTGTCCCGGAGTCAATGATCCAGGTCTCGGCAGGGTCCTGGACCGGAGTCGCCAAATCACTAACAGTCACATGGCAGGAAGCAAGGGACACAAATGCGGTGGACAGTGGTGCAAACCGAGACTGCCGATCATTAAGCCACGTGACGTCATCATAGAGAGGGGTAGAGGGCACGGGAGATGACGAGGCGGATGAGGAAGCAGGACATGACCGCAACTCAGTTTCAGTCATGCAAGGCAGGCCAGACGGGCAGGAGGTAACGCAATTCGCACTTCCCTGGGGGGGAGGGCGAGGCAGGCCGAGGTGGAGTGCAATGAACTACTCCAACTGACGCTCGTGGGTGGGCGGTCCGGGAGTGTAGACGGAGTGCAGAGTGACAACGCCGGAGCCTGGATAGAAGGAGGACTGCACCAGAGATGGAAACGGAGGCACCGATGCGGATGATGCTGCTGTGGAGCTGGCGACGGCGAGACCAGCGGGGCTGTCGGAGGAGTGGTGCTGCTGGACGGGGTGGAGGCGTCAGGGCCGGCGACAGCAACTGCGGCAGAGGCAAGACGGCGCTCACGCTGGCGACGCATGGTGGCGATGACACGTGCCTCGTCCATCGGTAACAGGCAAGTGTACCACCCGTGTCCTGGCTTGCCACCATTGTGGCAAACTGAGCCACCACCACTAGACCCAGTCGGCTACTGCTACTGCTGTTGAGGGGCCTTGCCCTTCTTGCCCTTGTGCTTCTTCTTCGCCGTCGACGAGGAGCTGGTGGATGCAGATGTTGCAGGGGAAGCGACGGCCATGGAGGCGACTGGAGGGGAGGTGAGGGCCTCTGTACGCTGGATGCGAGACTCCAGACGAGCCTCCTCAATCCTGAGGTAGAGCTCGTATACCCAGGGCATGAGGGTGCCCTCGGCCGCCATAGTGGAAAGGACATCCTGGGAGTAGTGGAAGAAGACGTCGGCGTACGCGTCGGTGGCACCGTGCTTGATGGTGAGGAGCGCGGCCAGAGGGGGTGGAGCAGAGATGCCTCGGCGACAGAGGACGTCCTCAGCCCGCTGCCAATAGGAGGTGACCGTCTCGGTTTCCCCCATGTGTAAGGAGTTGAACTCCCGTAGCAAGTGGCTGGTCTTAGCCTCGCTGGATAGGCGATGGGGACGGGTGAGAACGTGCCATACGGCCGCAGGGACTGGGGTCACGCCGGCGGTGAAGTCGCCGAGGAAGGGCAAGAGGGCCAGGCGTGAAGCTGGAGGAGTGACTGGGACAAGGGCACGTACGGCACGACCAGCGTCATACAACTGGTCGGCCTAGGTGGAGTCGTACGGAAAGGTGTAGTACGCCCACAAGCCCTCACCCTGTGCCCAGATGCGGAAACTGAGTTCCTAGCTCCGGAACTTCTCGCCGGCCTGAAGCGGCCGGGGCGGGGTCTCAAAGTCCTTTGGCCTGTGGCCGGTACCCAGAGTGGGGCCAAGGACTGAAGGTACTGTCTGCCGCTGGCGCTGAGTCTGCTGCTACGCCAAGTAATGCATGGCAGCAGACAGAGTGGGACTGGCGTGTCCTAGGGGAAGGAAAGGTGGTAGGGCACAGGTGTGAGTTTATGATGCCAACGGCTACAGTGTTGCAAGTTGCTGCATTAGTGCAGCAAGCTGTTGCAATAAGGCGACCAGGGGATCGGAGGCATCGGCGACGAAGCTTGTAGACTGCTGCTGTTGCTGCTGCTGCTGCAACTACTACAGCTGCTGCAAGAAAGGGGGGCTGGGGGTCCCCCCAATAGAGGAGGACCCCTCCCCACTGGGGCTGTTAGCCAAGGTGGGTTTTGGTGCTCTCTTTTGTTTTTACTTGGGGTGGTTTTGCGCGACGCCTTAGCCGACACGGTTTTAGTCGTGCGATGCTGCGGCGGTCAGATTAGTTCTTCCTTAACTAGCGTTCTACATTAAGTACTTGAACCGCCAGTACGGACTCACGTTCTTGTTAAACGAGTTGACCGCAACCGGAATTATCCAAGTCGGAGAGATTCGCTAAGATCCTCTACGCGACGCCACCTGTCTATCGGTGTTTTTGTTAGACGGTCAGAGGATACAGAACTGTCGAATATCGGTTCCCGCCCTTTACATGTCCGAAATTTTTTTTACGGTGGAGGATCTTGTCCATACTTTACAAATGCACAAAAACAGTTGTTTCACTGGGAAAATCTTTTAAGGACTGTGAACTCATTCATCGAATGCATCACAAACCCATGTTCGTGGAAGCTTTTTCTAGTCCATCGAGAAATCCTCTCTGGCATGCCTTTTTCTCTCGCACTTTTCACTACCGAATGGCAAATATCAGGTCTTGCGTGCGGTAGATTACTGCAACTGTCACGCATGTTTTTGTAAGTAAGAAGGCGGGAAATATGTATTTGTCAGTCGACGGCATCAGGCGAAAACACCTCGAGTCGCAGGTATCCTAAGAATTTAGCTCAATGTGTACATGTTTCATGAACGAATTTGGAAATTCAGACTCCTGGTGATGAACGCGAGGAGACTGGCCAGATTGCTGAGCGCTCCGGGTCAAGAAAGGCGGTGCAGCATTTCCCCGTTTTATTTATTTGTCTATTTTTTCTGTGTGCTGCTGATGTCAGCAGTGACGTCAGCCTAGGATGGCTGACGTCAGCAGCTGCTACTGCGTTTTCTGCAGGGTGGCTGCTGTAGAGTACTTGCCCCTGTTTTTCTCCTTTTTTTGTTGATGACGTCAGCAGTGACATCAGCAGTGACGTCAGCTGACGACTGCTCACGTCAGCAGCAGCTGGTGCTAGGGCCGCTGCTGTGTCAGCTGCTGCTGTAGCGGCTGCTGCTGCCGCTGCTGCTGCTGGTCTGCTGTTACAGCAGCAGCTGCTGCTGCTGCTGCTGCTGCTGCTGCTGCGGTTGTTGGTGCAGCAGCGGCTGCTGCTACTGCTGCAGGTGCTACTACTGCGGCTGCTGCGGCTGCTGCTGCTGCTACGGCTGCTGTTGCAGTAGCAATTGTTGTTGCTGTTGCTGCTACTACTGCTAAGCTGCTGCATGCTGTTGCGGCTGCTGTGGCTTCTGCAGCGGCTATGGCAGTGGCTACTGTCAGGTTGGAATCCGTGTGGTGCGGTCCTGACGTTTGTCTTATCGCCTCTAGTGGTTCACGTCTACTGTTTTGGGCGAATCTGAGACTGAGCTTTCTGGTTGCCTCACGCTATGTGAGTAGGAGTTTAGAGACTTTCAGTTTTCGAAGGGAATAACGTCATTTTGCGTTTGTTTTTTAACATGGACATAATCACAACATCTATAGGGCTAGTCATGAGCTTTCCAACGCACCAATTCGCGCACGATTTGGCCAAGCGTAGCTCAAGTTATGCTTGCCGAAGCGTAGGTCTCACCCACCACAGAAGCCTGACACCGCCACTCGCCGTGGCGCATTCGTTCACGTGCGAAGCACCTTTCCCAAGGCGCATATCCCATTGCACATGGTGTGGGGGTCCCCTGCACTGTTTCCGCACACCCTACCCACTTTTGGGTCGTGTTTGGTGATGGGGTGTGACGAGGTTCGAAACCTGTCCGTGGACCTGCAGTCAGAATTTTGATCAAGTCCCCGAGTAACAAAACGTACTACTGAGTTTCGGACGTCGAGCCAGGATTTTGGCTGCACTACTGGATCCGGTGGATGATCAGGCCGATCATCCACCGGACGCCTCGGCAGGCCTATCGGAGTATTTTCTCCAGATGGTATATTTGTTACTCGGTCCGGTCGATTATCGACCGGATTTCGAGTCGCAGCCGGCTCCTAGAGCCGCTGCGCATACCCCAACTTTGGAAGGCCATATCTCCCTCTATACTAGTTCGATTCCGGCGAAACAACTTCCACCGCATTCAGCGACTTGTCAACTTTTAGGGGCAATCCTTTATTTTAGGATCCAAGCAATCTTCAAGTCGCCAGATCCGCCGGAGTGGCGTTTCCACTTTCTGGCGGCTCGTTGGCGCCTCCCGGCGCCACACTTGGGCATGCGGAGGGGCAATTTTTCAACAGCTACAGCCGTTGTAAGGCCGCTGGTGGGATGGGGGATTTTTTTTCCTCCCCCGTTTTTTTTTTCCTTTTCGTTGGTCACAGCGAGCTCGCTGCTCGTTGTGAGCAGCGAGCTGCGAGCAGCGAGCTGCGAGCAGCGAGCTGCGAGCAGCGAGCTCGCTGCTCGCTGCTTGCAGTTCGCTGCTCGCTGCAAGCAGCGAGCTTGCTACTTGCAACTCGCTGCTCGTGGCGAGCAGCGGGCTGCAAGCAGCTGCATCTGCTGTTGCTACTAGCTGCTGCTGCAGCGGCTACTACTGGCTGCTGCTGCTGCTGGCTGCTGCCGGCTGCTGCTGCTGCTGCAGCCGGCTGCTGCTGCAACCTGCTGTTTCTGCTGCTAGCTGCTGCAACTACCGTTCGCTGCCACTACTGCTGCTGCGAGCTGCTACTGCTGGCTACTGCTGTTGCACGCTGCTGCTATTGCGAGCTGCTGCTGCTGCCGGCTGCTGCTGCTGCGCGCAGCTGCTGCTGGCTGCTGCTGCCACTGCTCGCTGCTGCTACAAGCTGCTGCTGCTGTTGCGGGCTGCTGCTGCTGCTTGCTACTACTGCCAGTCACTACACCTGGGTGACGTTGCCGCGTGCGTCGTCGCTAGCAGGTGTCTGACGTAGCCTGCCGCTCACCTCCTCGCGTCACGCGTGGGGGTCAGTGCTGCCGGAAAAAATCCGGCAGAATTTCCCCTGGCCCAGTGGTCGTGGGAAAAAATCTGACGCCGCCACCAGGGAGGTCAATGCTGCCGTAAAAAATCCGGCAGCATTTCCCCTGCACTGGCGCGTATGGAGGTCCAATGGCGTGGTTAGGCACTTGTACGCTAGTTGTCTGCTGCTGCTGCTATGCTGTGGCTCTGATACCAAGCTGGAAAAAGGTAACGCGCAGGTTGGGACAGTGGCATTGCTGATGCAGTGTGCGGGCTTCCACACTCGTTACTTAGTCTGCTGCCCCCTCAGTCTGCGCTCTAGAGTCTAAGTCTGAGTGCTCTGAGTTTGTTACTCAAAAGTGCGCGCGCCAGTGTTAGCGCCAGAAAGCAGCTGAAAACTGAAAGTGACTGATTAGGAATGAAGAATGAACAACAATGGGAGACCCCTCCAAGTTCTAGCTCCCCCCCAAGCTCTGTAGAGCTTGTTACTCAGCTAACCAGCCAATCAGAAAATAGACCTAGACCTGTTTTCTGGCAGGCAGGGTTTTCTCGGTGAGCCCTGCCAGACGGCTGACAGCCCAAAACCCGGGCGTCGTCCGTTTTGCCTAAAAACTGGACCATACCATAATACCAACGCTGCAAAGGTAGTTGTCCGTTCAGAAACAGCTAGAAGAATAGCAGCAAAGAGTTATGGCTGCCCGAATCCAGGCAGTGCCTACGATGGTCCATGATGCCAAACAGTGCCACGCAACATGAGACATGGACCCTAGGCAGAGTATGACGCTGCAGACGCAATAGTACAGTCAGATCCAGCGCTGGATGCATGCTGACAACATCTGCGGTGGTAGTGACCGCCGGCGGCCCGACCGCCGAGGAGGCCTGCCGATGGAGCTGAGCATGTTGTCGCAGGGAGGAGGCTCCAGCGAACTGCGTCCAGGCATGAGCGTGCGTCGGTTCCACCAGACGACACTCCAGCAGCGTCGAGTCTCGCCGTCAGTCATCTACACGCCGATGTACACAAGCCGGGAGGACACAACAGAGCACAATGAGAGATGAAAAAAAAAAACACCATCCAGCCTTGTGTAGCGAGAGCTTCCTAGTTTGTGTTGATGGTTCTCCAGAGCTACATTACTCCTTCTAGGACACATATGGTGCATTGTAGTCACTTAGTTCACCCATACATGTTTGATAAAGTTTTCTTAGTGGTCGAGACCCGGGAACTTGGTGGTTTGTAACTGTGCTCCGGGAAATCCCATGGAAATTCACCGCATATTCTCCAAGAGGTTGTGCTTGTTGAAGTTTGGTCCAGTTGCTGGCCGCTCACATATGTCATGCCCTCTTGCCTCACCACACATGCTCACACACACATGTAGAGGAGACTAAATGGACATGGCTGCGCGTGGGGAGTCGGTGCACAAGGTTGACGTGGTTGCTGACATCAGTCTTACCATGCAGCCACCAAGCTCCCCAGGGATCCCTCACATTTCACGATCCATGATTCGTTGTTATGGGAGCGGTCTTCTGCACCATTGGGCCCGACATGCGCAACAGCAGTGGAATCTTGCGCCGCCTATTTCCTGGTGCAAATAAGAGCAATTGTAGCTCTTGGAATTGTTGCACTCACTGTAGCACCCTCCATCTCTCCTGCATCTCGCTCCGTTCTTCTTTGCAACGGCCATATCTCTTAACAGTCACGCTCTCTCCTGGCAAGCAGCACTCCGTGCTTTACATCGGCATCTACCGCCAACCATGGGACTGTCTTTGGGCATTCTTCGCCCGCAGCAGCTGACATAGCCCTCCTCCGTGCTGTGTAACCCTCTTCAGCTTCACATTTTTTGCTGCCATTCCCGCTGCATGTATCTCACCAGAGTGCACTTGAGCGCTTGGACCTCTCGGCCACGCATTCCCACCGGCAGCTGTACTCTGCCGCTCCCTGTTCTTTGTAGTCGCCGCGGCTGCACCTAATCTGAACATCGGCCACATCTCTTGGTCACGTGCCGCCCAGCTGCAGCTATCGCCACAAACAAGTATGTCATTAAGCACCCTCTTCCCGCAGCAGTGCCTGCAGCGCCTCTTTGTACTGTACAGTCTTCTTGGGGTGCGCAACTGCTGTGGTTGCGGCCGGCACCTCATTCCTCGTACATCCCTTACCGGCATCGGGACACCTATTCCGTCACAACTGTTATAGCCCCTCATGCTATTCTTTTGAGCTACTATTGGTCTTGCTCCTTCTCCTCTCGGCCTTGTATCCTGCGTATTTGCTCCTCGTACAAGCGCACTCTCAGGTGCTCTCACTGTGCAGCAGCTGCTCCCTCAGCACTCCCCTCTCCTCGGGTGTTTGGCGTCACTCATCCTCAGCTGCCACTGCAGCCATCCCACTTGCTACACTGGATTCACCTCCACTTGACAGGCCCCCTGACAACGAGCTAGATTCCCCACGGACAGCTGCCAGGGTGGCAGCACATGAGGGGTGGGACGATTGGACCCGCCCTCACTGCGAGATGATTCTGACACGCCGCGGTGGATGTACATGCTCGACGCGGACTAGTGGCGGGGTGAGCGGGCACAGCAAGTTGAGGCGGAGGAGCGTGACATAGACAGACAGGTCTACACCGTTAACGACCTGCCATCCACACCCTCTCTGCCACCAGGCTTGCAATCCACTGGCTCCAACCTCCCACTTGATTTTTCTCCTACTCCTGGCCCTGATGCTGCTGACACTGCCGAGGCACTGGTGACGCGTGAGATCCCAGGCCATGTGCCTGACCTGCCAGTCCACTCAGATCCTATCAGCTTGGTAGGTACAATTCTCGACGCAACAGCTGGTTCAGCTGCCACCTTCTATGCCACTACACGTGCCAGAAGAGCTCCAACCCAGACCGGCGTAGGGAGAGTAGCGGAGGTGGTACGCTGAGGTGGAAGCCTACCTGACCCTTATGCCAGCGGGCGTTGCCAACTTCGCCACACTAGTGAAGGTGGCAGCCTCTGTCGTGGCAACAGCGGCCGACACTACTGCCGACGCAACATCCAATGCTGTCAACTCCATCCGCGCCTCCACCATAGCTGCAGTCCTGACCCCACCCGCACGGCACGGAGCCTCACACAAGAGGCCACAACTGGTGTTCTCGTCACATCAGTGGCAGCAGCATTGGTAGGAGCCACTGTCACCGGACTCCTCTGTCTGGTGGTGACTGTGTCTGCCTGGGTCGCGGTGCTGGCATCCTCAGCCACAGCAGTGGTACCACCACTCTTCTCCCACATCATCAGTTTGATGAGCACTCATTCTACCGTACCTTCTTTGGTTCTTCTTCCCCTTCCACCTCTGCTCCATTGCTTCACCATGCCTGCTCCCGAAGAAACAATTTAGGCCCTGCAGGACACCCTCAGTGAGGCTCAGGCCGTACGTTGTAGGGTAGAGGAGAAACTCCAGAAGGGGCTGGACGCCCAGAAGGAGCTGGCCACCACATTGGCCAACATGGTCATAGAGCATCTCCCTTCCGTCCCTACCATTGCTGCTATGTTGCCTACTGATGAGAGTGTGTTCCCCATGACAGACTCTTTTGTGCATGTCGGTGCCTCCACGGACTCCTGCATTTCATTCCTCTCTGCTGTTGCTCTTGTGCATGCTCTACTTCCTCATAGGAAAAAAGACATTGAGAGCGCTCCACTGTTGTTCACATCCAAGCTCACCTTGGAGAATGTACAAATCAACATCCCATTTAGAACAGCGTTGACATCAGATGTACCAAAGTTGTTGCCATATCATTGGATTGAGTTACAACTACATTCTATCCATTTTGAATAAATTACATGGGCTATACATTCAATGCCTAAAACATCGTTGCATTTATTGATAAGGCATAAATCCATGTTGACCCAAATCCATCAAAAAACCTAGTGACTTGATTTTGTTTAGTACAAGCCATTGTCAAACATATCACCTACATTGTCCAATAATCTACTTTAGAAGGCATGCCAGTAAGTTCTGATGACAATCATTTCCTTCCTCTAATCCCTATGTACATTATCATGCTTAACGGAACATAGGTGGTGAATACCAAAACAATATAGAGCATGACGCAGTTCAGGAAATGGTACACTTTAGTAGTTAAGAAATTTTGATTGGTGTACTTTGATGCAAAGTGTAACAACTGTAAAACACACACATACAAGTGCACAACCAATAATGAGGCGTAACTGGGGTCTTTGACTCTTGAGTCAAACTATGTGTGCGAGGCCTTATCATGAATAGCTTCTTCAAGAAACTTTGTTAAGAAGTGGGGGGTTTGAGAATATCAACATATATCTTTATGGAAGTCTAGCATCATCAAGAAAAAAGATTAGTATCAGAATACTCATATAGTTTGTCACAATGTAATTAACTTCTTTAACAGTGGTAAAAAATTCAAAACATTATAGAACAAAGCATCAAGGGGCATAGAAAATGGCCAAAATTCTCTCAGACTTGCGTGGAATACAAAAGTATCCACATGATGGGCCATGAACATAATGAAAGTAAGTCTTACTCATAAAATGCAGAGACTTGAGTACATCTGGGGCACAACACTAATTTCTACCACGGTCGGTTCTTCCATGTTAAGCCACGTGTAATTGTTTATGATGGAAAAGAAATAATAGCCTTCATATTTATGTTTTGTAACCATTTTAAAGAAAAATACACAAAGAAAATAGGTTACCAAGGGAAATGATAACCTGGGGATGTACAAGAGATTAACTTTTCAGAATTTTCATATGGAAGCACCCTGTTTCATTCATACATACATTTGTGTTCTTCATTCATGAGACATATGACAGGCACAACCTCTTCACCATTCATGCAAACGAGGCATTGAATTCATTGTTGCAAGGAAGATTCAAGGATGGAGGAAAAGGTACAAGTAAGATTTTTGATCAAATTTTATTCAATTCAATAAAAATCATTTTGATACAAACTTCCAACCCAGCAATACATTGACTGAATTTGTTCAAGAGGCCACGTGAAATTGAAATGGTGATTCTCCGGAGGTGGTCCTATACCACCACCTATTGTTTTCATCGCAACCTGCACCCCTGAAGTGATCTCCAAGATAATCTTGTCACACCCCTAAGATTAGGAGAGGGGTGCAAGGCTACAAGGATTCTGGTGGGAGACCTGTGCTTATTGAGATATAGAACAGAGAAAGCTCGGGTGCTTTTGGAGGAGGAGGTCACCTCCGAATGAAACTGTAGAGAGAGGATAGGAATCTTGGATGATGGATCAGGGTTTTTGCAGATGTCATGAGGTCAATGGGAGTAGGGATGGTTAGTGTTATGGGTGCACACTGCATCATCAGTGCAAAGGTTTTTTCACCAATCATTGATTTCAAAGGGGTTTTCCCCAACAAAGTATCACACAATCTACCTCCACTGTGTATCATTGACTGCTCAATCAATTTGCATCCAGAAAGCAGACGAACCGTCAACGGAACCAGATGCTCTGGAAAAGATTCATTTGTGCTTCTGTGTTACGAAATGGAACCCTGATTCTCTTTATAAGAAGTTTTATTGGTCAAATACGCATTTGCATGGACTACCGGGCATTGAATTTCATTATCTTGAAGAATTGCAACACTTCTGCGAGGTAAACAACTTTTGACTCAATCCAAGGAGCAAGGGTTTTCACCAAAACGACCTGTGGAACAATTTCTAGTCCAAATCCTTCCCGTAGCATGTGCTTTCCTCACCTGCTATAGGCAATTTGCATATTCGTTTTTGTAAGCTACTGAGCTAACCACCTCCGGCAGAGAAGCCGCGAAACCAAAAAAGCTCACAAAGGTTTTTACACCTTCTTCCTTTGCAGGTATGTGTCGTGCACCCCAAACTTAATCAGGCATACACTTCACCTTCAAGAGTACTAACGCCTTAGCATTACATCTCAAGAAGAGCTCAAGTTGTCAACACGCAAGAGAGCATCAAGCAAGGGTTAATTGATCAGGATGCAAGACAAGTCCTTTTATAGCTATCTTTCCAGTCCTAGAACTCAAAAGCACATTCCTAAGAAGTGGCTTGACCCTGCCACATCACCAAGAGACTTGCGCTGTGTGCTTGACACATAAGCATCCTTGTGCCAAGGTGACTGATCAGCCGTGTTGCTTCCCAGAAGCAATGGAATTTCTTTCTTGGAAGCTTCTAAAACAACCAAGATGTGCATGGAGCCAGGATGGAGCTCATGACCTCTCACTTGGCCAAATCAACAAAATGGCCAAGTTAACCACTCACCTACATGGTGTACTCATAGGTCATATCTCACATGAGACAGAGCATAGTTGAGTCATCCTACAACAAATCCAGGGGTCATACCTCCACAAGGGGCAGAGCATTCTTGATCCGTCGTACAAGACTGAACAAGGGGCAAACATATTCAACAAATCTCTCCCTTGCACCTTGCGTCAGTTTCCATCATCATTCTTCATCACTTGCGTTGACCATGCCGATACCTTGCCTGCCCGCCTGGTGGAGGTCCTTGCCCAATGGCTTTGTAAGCATGTCAGCCCGGTTCAGCTTGGTGCCGACATACTCCAGCTCCACTGTTTGCTTGTAGACCAAGTCCCGAGCATAGTGGTAGTGGATCTTGATGTGCTTTGTGCGCCTAGACAAAACTGGGTTCTTGGACATGTCAATCGCGCTCATGTTGTCAATCTTGATGATTGTTGTCGTTGCCTGTGGTGCCTTCATCTCAGAGAGCAAGCTGCGAAGCCACTGCACCTCTTTACACACCTCAGCCAATGCAATGTACTCAGCTTCAGCTGTTGACAGAGAGACACACTCCTGCTTGCGACTCGCCCAACTGACAGCACCTCCATTTAGCATACACACAAAGCCGGAGGTGGATTTTCTGTCGTCGGTATTGCCTCCCCAGTCAGCGTCGGTGTAGCACATGAGACGGAGTGACGCGGATCCAGCGATGCCTCCAAACTGGAGTCCCACNAGTGGACCAGGATTGGCCACAAACCGGCTCACCTGCCCAACAGCATGGGCTATATCTGGCCGGGTGGCGACCATGGCATACATGAGACTGCCCACTGCAGACTGATATGGGATGCCCAGCATGTCAGTTTTCTCCGCTTTGTTGGATGGGGACATGGAGGTGGAGAGCTTGCACTCTGAGCTCATGGGTGTGCTGGCAGGCTTGCAATCTTCCATGTCGTATTGTTTGAGGATGGAGTCGATGTACTTTGTCTGGTTCAGGCTGATGGTACCTGCGGCTCTGTCACGCTTGATGGCAATGCCAAGGTAGAAGTTAAGAGGACCCATGTCCTTCATCTTGAACCTGCTACTCAGCTGCCCCTTGAGATCGTCTAGCAGCTGCGTTGAAGAAGAGCACAGAATCAGGTCATCGACGTACAAGGCGACCAACATAGTCCCTTTGTCGCTCTCATGCACGTACATGCTAGGGTCGTTGTCGCAGTGCATGAAGGACTCCTTGGCCNGGATGGAGGCAAACGTCACAACGGGAGCAAAGGTCTCATCGTACTCTGCGCCAGGCCGTTGAGAGAACCCCTTTGCTACCACCCGTGCCTTGTACTTGTCTATCTTACCATCCTGTTTCCTTTTTACTTTCAGCACCCACTTGGAACCCACAACATGAGCGCCGGCAGGTCTGTCCACTAGTACCCATGTCCCATTCTCCTCGATGGAGCTGAGTTCACTGCGAATTGCTTCATCCCACTCAGCTTTGTCAGGCCGTGCGAGTGCCTCTGCGACAGACGTTGGCTCCTCTTGAACCATGAACGAATAGTTGAAGCCTGTCCATTCACCCCTATCTGCATCGTAATGCTGCCGAGGAACTCTCAGACGTGAACTGCTCCTTGGACCTGCTTGCTGTTGCTGTTGATGTAGAGGCTGGAGGTTTGTTTTGTCGTCGATGGGGGGAGAGGTATCCTCCTCATGGTCTAGAGGATCAGATACGTCGGACTCGGAGGCTGATTCTTCCAAGTTATCTTCATCAGCTTCTCTCCCTGTTGTAGTACCCAGCCCATGCCATTGTGTTGGTACTTCGTCTCCCTCCTCAAGAAGAGTGAGCCACTCTCCCTGTTTTGGAGTGTTCTCAAGTTCAAGAAGCTCTCCCTTACTCACTGAAAGTTCGTGGAAATCCACATCTTTGCTGCGGATGACCTTCTTAGCTCCTAGGTCCCACATTCTATAAGCTCTGTGGGTGGTGTCAAAGCCAATGAAAATACACTTTCGTGCTCTTGCATCGAGCTTTCCAGGACCCTCACCCGCCTGGACCTTGGCAAAGCCGGTGCAACCGAACACCTTGAGATGGGAGGCGTCCGGCTTCCTGCCCGACCATGCTTCTTGAGGTGTCTTCAGCTGCTGTGTCTGCTTCTTCTTGCCTCTCCTTCGCAGAGCTGCTGCAGGTGTGAGGTTCACAAGATACGTAGCCGTACGTGTTGCTTCAGCCCAGAACCTAGGAGGCAGCTTGGCGTCAAAGAGCATGCACCTTGTCATGCCAAGGAGGGTCTGATTCATCCTCTCTGCTACGTCGTTGCTTTGAGGTGAGTAGGGAGTAGTTTTCCGGTGTTCAATGCCCTGTGCCTTGAGCCACTCCCTACAGGCTTCGTACTCCCCCCATTGTCCGTCCTGAATGCCTTCACCTTCCTTCCACTCTTTCGCTCGACCATAGCGACAAAGGCTTGCAGATTCTCCTTCACCTCAATTTTTTTTTTAGAAAGTATATCCAGATCTTGTGGCTGTTGTCATCGATGCATGTGAGGAAATATCTGCTGCCTCCATTGGACGGTATGCGAAAGGGACCACACATGTCAGAGTGGATGAGGTCAAGGGGTGCGAGAGCACGCGTACCATTACGCTTGAAAGGTTTCTTCTTGGCCTTGCCTGGAAGGCATGGCTCACACAAGATCCCAGCTCCCTTCGCCTCATCACCTAGCTCCATCCCACGCACTAGCTCCTGCTTATCCATGAGTACCAATGTGCGATGAGCCACGTGCCCAAAGCGCCTGTGCCACAGGTTCTCCGACGATGTGCACTGGCTAGAATGAACAGCCTCGGTGGCTGCATTTGCTTCTGGTTTTGTTGCTGAATCTTCCGGTGCCACTGCTTCCGCTGCTCCAACATGTCCTTCGTCATCAGATTCTGCATCGTTGCTCTCCTCATTATCACTCCCGGCCAAAGATTCAGCCGTTGATGTTGTCTTGGTTTGCAAGACGTAGAGTCCATCAACGCGAGGGACCTGTGCAACAACCTTCTTGGCAGGGTAGGAAATGCTTATGTCCTTGGTAGGAACTATCACTGCTTCCTTCTATGTAAAAGCAACTGTCATGCCATGGTCAGTTATCTTAGAGATAGAGAGCAGGTTGGCTGTGAAGGAGGGCAAGTAGACTACCCCCTCTAGCTTGAGGTCGGAGTCCGCACCGTTGACACCCACTGTGACCAGCTTGTCACCAATCCCCTCAGCTGCCTCAACCTTGCCGTTGGCGACTCTGAAGTTTTTGTTGCATGGAGCAAGAGAGATGAAGTCTCTCTTCTCATAGGTGGTGTGCTCGTTTGTACCCGAGTCAAGGCCGTAAGCTCCTGGCCTGAGTATCGCCCTCCCTTTGTTGGAGGCACACTCGGCCATCAAGCTTGTGGGATCCTTCCCACCATGTCCCCCTCGCCATTCATCCTCGTCTCCTCCCTCCTTCTTGGGTGCCCGGCACTCCCGAGCCCAGTGTCCAGCCTTACCATAGTTATGGTAGTTTCCTTGACGCTTTGGTTCCCTTCCACCAGTGCCGTTGTTTCCCTTGTATCCAGAGGAGGAGGTATTACGAAAGGCACCGCAACTTTGTGAGGCAAAGGCAGCCGTGTTTGCTTCACTACTGCTGCGACGCATGGCTTCATTCCGTACATACTCCGAGACGGTGGTGTAGGATACTTGCTCTTCCGTCCACCCTCCAATCACTGTGATCATGGGACCCCATCTCTCCGGCAGCGTCATCAGAAAAATCATGGCCTGCATATCCGATTTCAGGTCCCACCCCATATTGTTGGCTTGTTGCAAGAGAGTCTCAAACTTCTGCATAAAGGTGGAGACATCCTCCCCTTCACCAAGCCTCATACTGATGAGGTTTTGTAGAATGAAGAGACGGTTGGCAAGTGAGGAGGACTGAAACACCTTGCCCAGTTTGGCGTATGCCGCGNTGTAGGCTGTTGGTGAGAAGAGGCAACTGCTGGCCCTGTTCACGTTGGCCGATGCAAGCAGATGTAGGCTGATGTAGGCTGATGTAGGCTGATGTCAGCTCCCAAGGCAGAAAGGTGCAGATGTGTTGCATTCCCCTCCGGCTGATGATTGACCTGCAAACAGAGAGGATGGGTGAGAGCGAAGGCGCTCTCACTGCTTGTGACTTTGGCGGTTGCGTGCGTGAAACTTCTCTAACCAGAGGAGTGGGCCCATAACCCTTTGTTAGCTACTGAGCTAACCACCTCCGGCAGAGAAGCCGCGAAACCAAAAAAGCTCACAAAGGTTTTTACACCTTCTTCTCTTGCAGGTATGTGTCGTGCACCCCAAACTTAATCAGGCATACACTTCACCTTCAAGAGTACTAACGCCTTAGCATTACATCTCAAGAAGAGCTCAAGTTGTCAACACGCAAGAGAGCATCAAGCAAGGGTTAATTGATCAGGATGCAAGACAATTCCTTTTATAGCTATCTGTCCAGTCCTAGAACTCAAAAGCACATTCCTAAGAAGTGGCTTGACCCTGCCACATCACCAAGAGACTTGCGCTGTGGGCTTGACACATAAGCATCCTTGTGCCAAGGTGACTGATCAGCCGTGTTGCTTCCCAAAAGCAATGGACTTTCTTTCTTGGAAGCTTCTAAAACAACCAAGATGTGCATGGAGCCAGGATCGAGCTCATGACCTCCCACTTGGCCAAATCAACAAAATGGCCGAGTTAACCACTCACCTACATGGTGTATCACAGGTTATATCTCACATGAGACAGAGCATAGTTGAGTCACCCTACAACAAATCCAGGGGTCATACCTCCACAAGGGGCAGAGCATTCCTGATCCGTCGTACAAGACTGAACAAGGGGCAAACATATTCAACAGTTTTCACCAAAGTCAAACCTTGTATTGAACATACGAGACGTGGCTCACTTAACTTAATGAGAGCAATTTCCCCTAAGATGCAACACCCACAGTGGGGCAAATTCATGATATATAGGCTAATAGAAGGTGAGAAATTCCGTCAACCGCTACACCTGAAGTGTTCCACTATAGAATACTACGATAGGTCAAATGAAACAATTGTGATTAACATGGAAGCTTTAACCCTGTTGAGTCAATTCATCAAAGGCCCTTGACTTAATGAAGACTTGCCATGATGTGTTTCAAATCCATTGAGTTCTCAAAAGAGTTCCTCAAAGCAACCACTAATAGCGTGATGTTGCATGCACCACTCATCTGGAGTGCCATAGAGTTCCACGTATGCCTCATTCTTGTTTCCAGACTTGTATGCAAGTATTTGAGGCTTGGACATCTTGCATTGAAGTACACTTATCACTAAATCCACATCACTCCAGTGTCTTGTTTTCCCAAATTGTCTGTTACTCCACAACTTCTTCCCGTTCACCATGTCTGTTCTTTTGGCCATAACATGATTTTACTCAAGCAGCAATGTCTGTAACAATTGAAACGTGTTATGATGTTTATGTGCGTATGATTAGACGATGAAGAGAGTTATGATTGAAATACACAAATTCGTTTTTACTCAGAACTCACATGTCTGATTCGCCATTATCATAACATATGGCTAGCCTTCTACGTGTGAACCACCAAGGCTTAAGACATCGCAATAGAGAGAGACAATAGGCATGTGTAACGGACGTGGTCTGTTTTATTGCCAAGTGTGGAACCCGAACGTAAGCTCTCAGAATAGTCGTCCAATGAGGGTGCGTGAATGGTTGCTTCAGCCATTTTGGCTGAGACACACGACGCCAAGAACAGAAGGGATCATCAGAGGGCATGGATGTAAATCATGCATCCTAATCCTACTCATCACACATGGTAACTCCATGTGGAAACAGGACCATAGCTCCCCTTATGAGTGGAGGAGTACCAAGATCGCTTTTCCATCGCAACTCTCCTCTTATCTCAAATCCAGTCGTGAGGCATTTTACGGGCTAGGTTTAAACTACAATCTCACCTGTGGCTAGATTCTAGTTATTGGCTCCTGGAAACTTGAGCCTCGAGTACCCAAGGTACCCAGTGTTTATTTCTGAATCATTTTTCACCATGAACGTGGTCCATACGCTTCAAACACTCCCCAATCTTCTTTGCTTACGAACACCATCCGCCAGGCTCCCCTGATCCGGACACCGTCCATGAGGCTCACTTTGTCCCAGATGCAGCTCTCTAGGAGCAAGCTATGCTTGCGATTAGAGATCATGGCATTTACGACACGGTGGACCTCCCACCTGGTCGCAAAACCATTGGTGCACATTGGGTGTTCCAGCACAAGCGCAAGCCCAATGATGTGGTTGAGCGATACAAGGCTCGCCTCACTGTTAAGGGACTTTCCCAAGTGCCTGTGTCGACTACAATGCCACCTTTTCCCCTGTGGGGAAGTATGCCACTGTCAAGGCGCTACTAAGCCATGTTGCCCAGCATGACTGGGAGCTTTACCAAATGGACCTCAATAACACATTCTTGCACGGTCACCTCAATGAGGAGATCTACCTCGCTCAGGCGCCTTGCTTTGACGATGCTACGGGTCATGTTTGGCGCCTCCATAAGGCATTGTATAGGTTGAAGCAGTCGTCGCATTGCGGGAATCTCAAGATTTCTGCCACCCTCGAGCGTGATGGCTATCGTCACAGTCTAGTTGACCTTACTCTCTTCATGAGTGACCTCAAGGCACCTTTCTTTGCCAAATTGTTCTATTTGGATGATCTCCTCATCGCCTTGCCTGATTCACAGGCTGTTGAGGTTGTGAAGGACCTCCTCCAGGTTGCGTACAAGATGGAGGGTCTCGGTCCTGTCCGCGTCTTCTTGGGTATGGAGATTGAGCATGACCGCTAGTGTTGCATGCTCACCGTGCATCACGCCGGGGATGTCCGCACTCTGGGAGAGCGATTCGCCAACCTCCTTCCTGTTGTTCCACATGCATCTACGCCTATGACGCTTGTGAATAATGCTGATCGTGTGAGGTTGGGGGAGCTGGTGGACGTCACGACCTACCTCCAGGTCATCGGATCTTTGATGTTTCTTGGCACAACCACACGTACTGACGTTCTGTTTGCACTGAACTTCTTGTCCCGGTTCTCCCAGTGCCTACTTCGCCTCCATCTCGAGGTGGCATTGTGTGTCGTCGAGTACATTATGTCCTCACCCCGTCTCGGCTTGTGTGTTTGCGCCCATCTCGTTGATGGATACACAAACAGCGATTGGATCTAGGATCGTGATGCTCGCAGCCGGTCGGGTTGCGTCTTCCTCATCGGCGGCATCGCGGTTTCTTGGAAGGGAAGAAAACAATGTTGTGTCATGCACAGCTCAACTGAGGCTGAGTATGTTGCTCCGGGTGCTAGTGTCTGTGAGAGCATTTGGTAGTGTCACCTCATGCAATGACTGCGCTAGTCCATCCGCTACATCACTCTTCGCTGCGACAATGAAATTTCTCGCCACATTGTTGAACATGATGGCATGCATCAAAGCACATCAACATCAATCATCACTTTGTCCGTGAACGCAATTCGTGTGGTGATGTGCACCTCATTGGAGTTGACACCTGTCAGCGGCATACCGAATTCCTCACCAAGGTGCTCTGGAGTGGAGAGTTCAAGGCGGCTGTACATTCTATTCGTCTTGAGTCCCTCCATGCTGATCCTAGTTGACGTGTCTCTGTTTCATTCCATTCTCTCACTCCAGTTCCGCTTATGTGTCTTTTGCTCCAACGTTGATGTGGCTCCTTGCGGTTGCTTGAGGCTTGTTGTCGCGTGTTTGTGCATTGTGTGCGCCTATGGCATCTGGCGTCTACGGGTCATGGGGGGGTGTTATGTCCGTCTTGGTGACCTCTGGACTTGATCCTCCTTGCATGCAGGCAGGCAATAGTGGTCAGCGGCTACTTTGACGGTCTCAGCTTCATCGTGCACATCCCTATGTGCACAGAGGAGTTTCTCAGTGGCTAGTTCCCGAGGGCCATTTTCTTGGCAACATCACTTCTGCTCTTTCTCACAGTAATTCGGCAGAGCTTGTTTTCTTGCTTTTTCTACCTCTTTCGGTTCATTATTCGGCCACCCGAGTGCCCGGTACTGTTGTTGAGATCCGCCCAATCACTGTTTGGGAGTTGGTAGTGTTGTGATTTGTGACGTTCCTGTCGACCTGTACAGTTTGCTGTGACCATTCGGCCGTGTCCATTCCCGTGCAGATCCCTGATGCGGACCCAGGTGGCACCAGTGCGTGGTCGGGTGATGGACCACCTACTCGGAGCTGACCGACGACCGCCCCAAAGTCCTGGATGCTATCTGGGACCTTTTGCAGTTTTATTGCGGCTTGTAGGATTTTATCAGGGTACTGGCCGTGGACCCTATTTGTATCTTTTGCATTGTGTGTCCACCGTTCGATGCCGGATACATGCATGTGACCAGTCACAATGTCCGGCTTGAGGTCCTGAACGTTTAGGTTCGGACGGCGTAGCATTTTGACTTGTCTACGCAGAGTTATGGCCAAAACAGTATTTTTGGGCCGGTTTTTGGACAGACCTTGCACTGCCGCGTGCGACACCCGCCGTGCGCCGCGGCAAGTGTTTATGCTGTGGACTTGTCATTTATGAAATCTCTCTACAAATGCAATTGAAGCATTCTGACACTTTGACTTGTGTCTCCTAGCCAGACTCTTGCCGTTATGTGTACAACCTGTGACTGCCTGACAAGGCACTAACGCCTAGTCAGCGGCTATGTTGCTAGGAAGCTTCCATGCATCTTCTCATGATATCAGAGCGGCGAGACAGTTCTCGCTGAGCTGCGCAGCACAGACGCAGCAGAGCAACACCAGTGAGCGTCACCCCTACAGCCCAGTCACTGGGACCTGTCGACGTCACCTGACTACGGCTGATGTCACCCACCTTCAGCACGTGAGAGTGCAGCAGCAGCAGCCACTAGCATCAGCAGTAGCAGGCGGCAACTACAGCAAGCGGCAGCTGCCAGCAGCTGCTGGCATTGATGCTAGCAGCAGTAGCAGCAGGCAGCAACTGCAACAGGCGGCAGCGGACAGCAAGAACAACGGCAAGCAACGAGCAGAGAGCGGCGAGTGGCGAGCTGTGAGCAGAGAGCAGCCAGCACCAGTACGTAGCAGCAGCAACATTGAGCAACAGTAGCGGCGGCAAGCATTAGCAGCAACAACAGCAGCGCAGTAGAGCAGTAGCGTAGCAGTAGCACGCAGCAGATGCAACAGCGCGCAACAGCAGCAACAGTGGGTAGCTACACCGCAGCTCAGCAGCAGAGCGCCGCTGCTGCCACAGCTGCGCAAGCAGTTGTGCGGCTGCTGCTGCATGCGCCAGCGCAACAGCAGCAACAGCCGAGCAGAAGCTACTACGGAGCTTCCACGCAGCTTCCACGCGGCTGCCGCGGAGCAGCCACCCCCTGCGCAACGAGGCAACAACCACGAGGGTTGTCAAAAAAACTATTTCAACATCAGCGTTTTCCTTGCTGATGTCATCAGGTCCGTGCTGACGTCAGCAAACCCCTGCTGAAACCAGCACTTGCCTTAGTCAAGTTTTGGGTCGGAAAGTCAAACATTACCAGCGTTGTAAGTCCTCGAGAAACGCTAACGGTTTTTCGATCCAACCACTTTGATATCCTGGCCCATGTTGAGCGCTGACATGGCTCCGGCCGGCGACAAGGGCAAAGGACCACTAGATCCCTCTTCCTCCTCTTCAGGGGTCATGAGCCCACGCTCGCATGCTGTTGAGGACCTGGGGAGCCAGCAGGATGAAATGCATCGTCTGCAGCAGCTGCAAACTGACGCCATCCGTACGCTCACTAAGTTTCTTTGTGGTCAGTCCACGGCCCTACGGCAAACCTCCAAGGGAGTCTGCGGTGTCACACCCTCTGCACAACAGTCAGCATCTGCACCGATGACAGGAGCAGGACGAGACCCGCCACCTCTTCATCCTTGGGATGAGGACCCTGACATGCCAGGTATGGAGGATGGCACTCACGAAAGCGAGATTCGCGTGCTTCAGGAGCATCTCCGCCAGCTTCAGACAAGTTCTCGACCCCCACACACATCTGGCTCCCTCTTCCCAGAGATCCGATCCTCGCCCGATCCCTACCCCAGTGACTTTCCTCATCCCGGTGTCTTCCCCATCCCTCGTCCTTCTCAGCATGTGGTTGCTCTCCCTACGGAGCGGCAACCCAAGGACTTCGAGACACCGCCCCACGATATGTCAGCGAGGACGGCTTTGACTGCTGGGAGATTCTTTTCCAAGTCTGGGCCACTTCAGAAGGAGTATCGCCCTACCATCACAGTCCGTACCAAGTTACGAATCGCGCACAGGTGCTGACAGCGACCAGGGAAATGCGTGGACTCCTTTACGTCATACCACGCGAGACCGTCATGGACTTCTGCTCGTTCCTTGGAGAGGTTGGCACAGGCGCGGGTGCTGATCCATGTCGGGACTGGGACCTGACATTGTCCTTGCTTGATGGAGAGACGCACGCCACCCGCGCGGCTCACATTCGCGCCTTTTTCTCCCTTCTTCAGGGACCTGCCGAGCTTGCAGACGACTACTGGCGGTGGGCCATGCACATCTACACACGCCTTGGGACCTCAGGAGGTACACAGTTGTGGGCGCTCCGCACGCTCATGCTCGGAGTTTGTTTTGAGCACGCAGACATCTTCACGGGGTACAGCAATACTGTGCTCAAGTCCTTCTCCACCTCCATTCAGCTTCTTCCTTGGGCGCATTAGCTTCTCCTCCAGGTGAATTCCACTCGTGAGGCAGCCATGGTCCATCAGGAGAGTCCCCTTGCAGTAGCGGTCATCGCGTCGCCACCGACGCCCTTCTTGCAGTCCGCTCCTCCATCCTCTGGCACATCCTCCTCTTCCCCTTCCACCCCGATTACCCTGACTCAGACGCAGGGTGTGGTAGCAGCGGCACAGGGGAAGAAGGGAGAAAAGAGGTGCGGTTCGGGCCAGCAGTAGTTGTAGTAGCAACAATCACCGGGCGGTAGCAGTGGACGTACTGTTCACTACAACAACTGTGGAGGCGCTCATCGCTACACCGAGTGCCAACAGCCGCTCGACTCAGCGCGGATCCCTCACAGTCTTCAGGCTGCACATGCACTGCGGTCTACGTCGAGCAACACACCCTGTGGTCGAGCGGCGACCACGACCGCATCAGTTCTCGCTTCCCCACGGGCAAGCAGTGGCGACTCGGACCCACGTGACCGCACCATCGCCGAGCTCCATCACCTTTTGGCGCTTCATTTTCAGGGAGGTGCGAGTGTGTTGTCACAGCTAGGTGGTTCACAGAATTTTTGTTTGTCTGTTCTTGTAGCTCGTGATGACTCGTGTAGGGGGGCACACCTGGCATGTGATGATGATGGGCCTGACAGTACCAATTGGATTCATGAGTTTCACCTTTGAGCACTTCGTCGTTCCTCCTCACCTGTTTCCCAACCCCCGTCTAAGGCCGAGTGTTCCATTGCCCGTTGCACAGTGACGTCCTCCTATCGTGATCCTGGTGGCACCTGGATCATCGATTCTGGTGCCACTCACCACATGACCTGTCGTCGTATTGACTTCATTGTCCTTGGTCCTGTTGCGTCGGTTCGCTCCATTCACACAGGCTCTGGTCAGTCATTTCCGGTCTAGGGTAGTGGAGTTGTGTGCTTCGATGGTCTGTCTGGCCCCCTGTATCTTTCCGAGGTGCTTTTTGTGTCTGACCTTGAGCTCAGCTTGCTTTCTGTGCGTTCCTGCACATTGATGGGACTCTTTGTGGAGCACACTGCAGACTCCACGACTCTAACCACTGTTGATACTCGTACCATTGTTCTTCGTACCTCCGTCGTGGATGATCTGCATCGTGTTCCTCGAATCTCTTCTTCTCCTTGCTCCCATTCCCCTCCAACTCGTGTGTTTGTCACTGGTGTTCTCTCTGCTGAGCACCAGTGGCTATTACATCCTCGTTTGTGTCATGTGGGCTCTGACACTATGCCGAAGCTCCTTCGGACTTAGCCCGCACTCCGTCTTGACGCAGCCTCTTTTGAGAAGCCGCCCAAGACCAATTGTCTGTTCTACGCTCAAGGTAAGATGCATTGCTGCACCTACCCTGACTCCCGTTCTCGAGCTCTTCGCCCTCTCGAGTTGGTCCATTTGGACCTTCTCGGTCCTCTCCCTGTCGAGACTTTGTCCAATCGGGGCCGATACGTCCTGACCATGACTGATGACTTCACCCGGATGTGATGGGTCTACAGCCTGTGCTAGAAGAGCAATGCCACTCTCGCAATTTGCCTCTGGCTAGTGATGGCTGAGTGTCAGTCCCGCCACACGCTGTATACATTCCGCTCGGATCGCGGTGGTGAGTTTCTTGGCGAGATGGACAGTTTCTTTGCCAAACACGGGGTTTTTAACCAGGTTTCAGCTCTTGCTACTACTCAGCAAACTGGTGTCTCTGAGCGTTATACCGCACCATGGAGGATGTCGTCTAAGTGCGGTCTCTTGGAATCCTTCGCAATTGAAGGATTTGCCTACATGACGTGGGTTTGGAACCGCCTCACGCACGGTCTCCTTCCGGACCACGTTACACCGTACAAGCTCTGGTTTGACCACCGTGCCTATCTGTGTCTCGCTCGTGTCTGGGGATCCGTGGCTTCTGTGTGGTACACCAAGGACCAGTAGGGGTCCAAGGTCTCCCTACGAGGTCGCTTGTGTGCCTTCGTAGGCATCTCCCCGCAGTCGGAGGCCTGGCATTTTTGGGACCCCGCCCGTCGTCGCATCGTTGATTCCCGCGACACACTCTTCTTTGAGTCTCTCACCTACTGTGTCCTGACCTCTATCATGTCGATGTCTTTCATGCATGTTCCCATGTATGAGGCTTCTCAAAGGATGGGGGAGTGTGGGCCTACGAGCACCTCTCATCCGACTGATGTGTCCGTTTGAGCCCCCTCCACTTCTCGGTCTCCGGCTCTTGATGACCCAGCGATCATAGCTGTCGGCCCAGAGACCTCTCCAGCCCAACCTGTCTCTACCCCTGTTCCCTCACACCCCACAAGCACCCATGATTCTGTACCCAATTCCACCAGTACTCCTGCCTCTGTGCGTGATCCTGCATCTGCCCCTACTGCTACACCCAGCCCTGTGTCTCCCGCCATTTCACCAGCATCTCCTCACAATGCATCACCTATCCCTTTGCCTCAGTCCTCACCAGATGTGGTCGCGCCTGTCTCTGAGCCTGAGGTGAGTTCCTTGAGCCCAGGTTACTCGCGTGAGCCTGGTGGTCGTCTTTGCCCACTGGTCTTCGGAGTCTAGCGAGTGTCTGGTCCCACACCTAGGCACTCCACTCGCAGCATTGCAAGTGGTGATCCCGTCATAAAGGCCCTAGGCCTGAGTGTTTGCACAGGTCACACACAGGTACATCCAGCGTGCCTTGTAGGGTACGATCTGGTCACTTGCGAGTTTTGCATTGCTTGTGATGCAGCAGCTAACCTTGTGGTCGTCCGGCCCATCTCTGAGGCTTGTGCTTTCGCCATTCAAAGCTCTCCCTTGGTGGCACTTGATCCGGGTACACTGAGGGAAGCTCTCTCATCAGAGGATGCAGATGCCTGGCGTGCTGCCGGCGAGGATGAGCTTCGTACCATCCGAGAGCATGGATTTTACGAGCTAGTCGACCTTCCACCTGGGAGGAAGACTGTTCAGGTCAAGTTGGTCTTTTGCAAGAAAGTGAAGCAAGATGGCTCACTGGAATGCCACAAGGCTCGTTTGGTCGTCAAAGGGTATTTTCAAACTAAGGGCATCGATTACACTGACACCTTTGCCCCTGTCGGCCGCATGACCTCAGCTTGCGCTCTGTTCGGTGTGGTGGCTCAGCATGACTGGGAACTGCACGAGATGGATGTGAACAATGCGCTCCTCCATGGCTCTCTGGATGAGGAGTTTTTCGTGGCTCAACCACCAGACTTTGAGGACGGTAGGTCTGGTGCTTGCGCAAGTCCTTGTACGGACTCAGAAAGTCTCCTCGGTACTGGAAACAATAGATTATAGGCACTCTGACTCGTGCGGCATATGTACAGAGTGAGGCAGATCCCTCTCTCTTTCTCCGACGGTCGCCTGAGTGGTTCACCGCCATCCTAGTCTATGTGGAGGACCTTCTGATCGCGTCTCCCTCCATAGAGGCCATGAAGGAGGCCAAGGCGGTCCTCCAGACTGCTTACAGGATGAAGGATCTTGGTCTTACAATGGTGTTTCTTGGCATGGAGATTGTGCGAGACCGCAGACGTCAGACACTTCTGCTACATCGGGCCCGATATGCACGTGTTGTGGGAGAGTGTTTCAGTGTCCATCTTGGCGCAGTGCCCACAGCCTCCACACCTCTCACACCTGACGGACAAGATGCCCTAAAGGTGGACAGTCTCACACAGCTGGGGGAGACAGTGGATGTGACCTTGTACCTCCATCTCATCGGATCTCTGATGTACCTGGCCACACGCCCCGAAATCGTTTTTGCTGTTAATCTCCTTACACAGTTTTCGCAGGCTCCACATGATAGAGCCCTTCATGCGACTGTGCAAGTGGTGTGGTACGTGGTCTCCACACCGTGCCTTTGACTTCGCTTTCCCCGGCAGTGTTCGGCGGTTCTTGACGGCTAAACCGACAGCGATTGGGTCTCGAGTCCAGATGGACGAAGTCGCACCGGCTACGTGTTCTTGCTCAATGATACCGCTGTGTCTTGGCACAGTAGGAAGCAGAGTTGCATTGCACGTAGCTCATCGGAGGCAAAGTATTTTGCTCTGGGTGTAGGGGCTGCTTAGGCAGTGTGGCTGTAGTGTCTATTCCTTGAGTTAGGTCAGTTAGTGCTTGCCATTGTGCTTCGCTGCGACAACCAGAGTGTTCTTGCCATTACGGAGAACTCTGGTGTTTTTCATGCTCGCACGAAGCACATTGCGGTCGAGGATCATTTTGTGCCTGATCTGGTGGAGCGACACGTGATCTCCGTCATATGAGTCGGTACTGACATGCAGCGTGCTGATTTCTTGACGAAGGCACTAACTAGCAGGAAGTTTCTGGTGGCCATTCGTTCTGTTGGGCTTCACCCCTTGCCTGAAGTGGTTCAGTGCGAGGTGTGTCTGTGACTGTATCACGACTGTTTCTGCACTCGTTGTTGCATTCGTTTCAGTGCTGCACTCGTATGGACATGCGTACCATCGGGTCATGGGGGAGTATTGTGATTTGTGAAAATCCTGTCCACCTGTACAGTTTACTGTGACCACTCGGGTGTGTCCATGCCCGTGCAGATCCTTGATGCGGACCCAGGCGGCGCTGGTGCGTCGTCTACTGATGGACCACCTACTTGGAGCTGAGCGACGACCACCCCAGAGTCCTGGATGCTGTTTGGGACCTCCTGCAGTTTCTCTGCAGCCTGTAGGATTTTATCGGTGGACTGGCCATGAGCCCGATTTGCATGCTTTGCATTGTGTGTCCACTGTTTGATGCCAGATGCATGAATGTGACCATTCACAGCATTTGGCTTGAGATCTTGCACGTTTAGGTTCAGACGGCGTAGCATAGACCTTGCACACCCGCCGTGCCCCGTGGCAAGTATTTATGCTCTGGAACTGTCATTTGTTGACTCTCTCTGCAAATGCTAATGAAGCATTCTGACACTTTGACTTGTCAAAGTGTTAGAATGCTCCTAGCCAGACTCTTGCTGTTGAGTGTACGACCTGTCACTGTCGTCACCGTCTGACCAGGCACTGACGCCTGGTCAGCGGCTGTGTTGCTATGAAGCTTCCATGCATCTTCTCATGTAGATGTTTTCTTGGACTTTCCATAGGCCAACTATTGCGCAGTCTACACGCACACTGGCCAGACCGAGGGTGGAGGGGACACCCCTCTTGCTCATTGTTTTTGTTGTGATTTGTGACGTTCATGTCGACCAGTACAGTTTACTGCGACCACTCGACCGTGTCCATACTCGTGCAGATCCCTGATGCAGGCCCAGGTGGTACCGGTGCGTCATCTGGTGGCAGACTACCAGCTTGGAGCTGACCGACGACCGTTCCAGAGCTTTGGACGCTACCCGAGACCTCCTGCAGTATTTCTGCAGCACGTAGGAGTTTATCTGTGGACTGACCGTGGGCCCGATTTGCATGTTTTTGCATTGTGTGTCCACCGTTTGATGCTAGATGCATGCATGTGACCATTCGTAGCATCTGGCTTGTGATTCTGCACGTCTAGGTTCAGACGGCGTAGCGTTCTGACATGTGTGCACAGAGTTACAGGCCAAAGCAGTGGTTTTGGGCCAGCTTTATAACAGATCTTGCATTGCCGCATGCGACACCCGCCGTGCGCCGCGGCAGGTACTTATGCCATGGACCTGTTATTTGTCATTTCTCTCTACAAATGCTATTGGAGCATTCTGACACTTTGCCTTGCGTCTCCTAGCCAGACCCTTGCCGTTGTGTGCACAACTTGTGACTGTCATCACCGTCTGACCAGGCACTGACGCCTAGTCGATGGCTGTGTGGATAGGAAGCTTCTACACATCTTCTCATGGTATCAGAGAAGTGAGACAGTTCTCACCGAGCTACGCAGCAGAGACGCAGCAGAGCAGTAGCAGTGAGAGTCACCGCTGCAGCAGATCCACAGGGACCTATCGACGACAGCCGATCGCCGTCGACGTAGCTCACCATCACCACGTGAGACTACATCAGCAGCAGCCATGGCAGCAGGCGACAGCTGCGGCCTACTGCAGCTGTCGACATTGGCACATGCACCAGCAGCAGCAGCATTGAGGAACAGCAGCAGCAGTGCAGCAGAGCAATAACACAACAGCAGCGCAACAGCAGCGGCAGCAGCAGCGGCGGCAACAGCGCGCGGCGGCAGCAGCACAGCAGCAGCGCATGGCGGCAGCAGCACAGCAGCAACGCAGTAGCAGCGGCAGTAGTAGCGGCGGCAGCAGCATAGCAGAAATGTAGCAGCAGCGGCAGCAGTGGCGGCAGCAGCACGCGGCGGCAGCAGCGTGCAGCAGCCGCAGCACGCAGCAACAGCAGCGGCAGCGTGTAGCTGCTGCCACAGCTGCGCACGCAGCTGCCAGGCGGCCGCTCCGCATGCAGCCACGCGGCTGCTGCTGCAGCTAGCGATGCAGCAGCAGCTGAGCGGAAGCTGCACAGCAGCTTCCGTGCAAAGCCTCCGCGCGGCTGCTCCGGAGCGGCCACCTGCTTGCACAGCAACCACGAGGGTTGACAAAGCAAGAGAAAAAAGGAGGGGAGCTGACGTCAACATTTTTCTTTGTTGACATCATCAGGTCATGCTGACGTCAGCAACTTCCTGCTGGCGTCAGCACTTTCCTTTGTGATTTTTTTGGTCGGAGAGTCAAACATTGCCCGCGTTTCAACTCCTCGAGAAACGCTGACGTTTCTGCAATTTGACCGTGTTGACGTCTCGGCCCATAATGAGCGGCGACATGGCTCCGTCCGGCGATAAGGGAAAAAGGGTACTAGATCCCTCTTCTTCCTCCTCAGAGGTCATGAGCCCACGTTCGCAGGCTATTGAGGACCTGCAGAGCCAGTAGGACGAGATGCATCGCCTGTAGCGGGAGAAGACTGACGCCATCCGTACGCTCACCGAGCTTCTTCGGGGTCATTCCACGACCCCACGACAGAGCTCTAAGGGAGCGGCCGGGGTCGCACCCTCTACATAGCAGTCAGCTCCAGCACCGGAGACAGGAGTTGGAGCCGACCCGCCACCTCTTGATCCTTGGGACGAGGATCCAGATATGCCAGGCATGGAGGGCGACTCCCCCAAGCGCGAGATTCGTGTGCTTGAGGAGCGTCTCCGCCAGCTTCAGACGAGCTCTCGGCCCCCACACACATCCCGATCGTTGCCTGACCTCCACCCCAGCAACTTCCCTCTTCCCGGTGTCTTTCCCATCCCTCGTCCTTCCCAGCCTGTGGTTGCTCTCCCTACGGAGCGGCAACCCAAGGACTTCGAGACACCGCCCCCACGGTATGTCAGCGCGGACGGTTTTGATTGCTGGGAGATCCTCTTCCAGGTTTTGGCCACTTCAGAGGGTGTGTGGCCCTACTACCACAGCCCGTATCAGACTACGGACCAAGCATAGGTGCTGACAGCGGCTAGGGCGATGCGCGGACTTCTCTACGCCATGCCTCGCGAGACCATCATCGACTTCCACTCGTTCCTTGGCGAGGCGGGCACAGGCACCGGCGCTGATCCACGTGGGGGCTGGGACCTGGCATTATCCCTACTTGCTGCAGAGACGCACGCTACCCATGCCGCACACATTCGTGCCTTTCACTCCCTTCGTCAGGGGCCTGCCGAGCCTGCAGCCGACTACTGGCGACGCGCTATGTGCATCTACACGCGCCTTGGGACCTCACGAGGTACACAGCTGTGGGCGCTTCGCAAGGTCATGCTCGGAGTTCACCTTGAGCACACAAACATCTTCACGAGGTACAGTGACGCCGTGCTTGAGCCTTTTCCGGCCTCACTACAGCTTCATCCTTGGGCGCACCAGCTCTTCCTCCAGGTGACTTCCGCCCGTGAGGCAGCCGTGGCTCATCAGGAGACCTCCCTTGCTACAGCAGTCGTCACATGACCACGGACGCCACTCCTGCAGACTCCTTCTCCATCCTCTGCCACGTCCTCCTCCTCCCCTTCCACCCCGATCACACCGACTCTGACAAAGGGTGTCGCGGCAAAAGCACAGGGGAAGAAGGGGCGACAGAGGCGTGGCTCGGGCCAGCAACAGTCAGAGCAGCAGCCATCATCAGGCAGTAGCAGTGGACGCTGTGTTCACTGCTACAACTGTGGAGGCGCTCATCGCTACACCAAGTGCTAGCAGCTACTCGACTGGGTGCGGATTACCTGCGGGCTCCAGGCTGCACACGCACTACACTCTACGTCGAGCAGCACATTGTCCGGACGCGTGGCAACCACAACCGCAGTAGTTCCCGCTTCACCACTGGCGACCAGCGGTGACCCAGACCCACGTGACCGCACATTCACCAAGCTCTGACACCTTCTGGCACTTCGTTTTCAGGGAGGTGCAAGTGTGTTGTCACAGCCGGGTGGTTCACAGACTGTCTGTTTGTCTGTTCTTGTGGCTCGGGATGACTCGTGTGGGGGGGGGCATATTCAGCATGTGATGACGATGGGCCTGACTGTACATATTGGATTCATGAGTCTCACCTTTGTGCCCTTCGTCGTTCCTCCCCACCTGCTGCCCAGCGTCCATCTGAGGCTGAGTGTTCCATTGCCCGTTCTTTAGTGACGTCTTCCAGTCGTAATTCCGGTGGCACTTGGATCATCAATTCCGGTGCCACTCATCACATGACCTCTCGTCGTAGTGATTTTGTTGTTCTCGGCCCTGTTGTGTCTCATCGTTCCGTCCGCACAAGCTCTGGTCAGTCCTTTCCAGTCCAGGGTGTTGGGGTCGTGTGTTTCGATGGTCCGTCTTGCCCCCTGTATCTTTCCAAGGTGTTGTTTGTGCCCGACCTTGAGCTCACTTTGCTTTCTTTCCGTGCTTGCACACTAATGGGACTCTTTGAGGAGCACACTCTAGAGTCCGCGACTGTGACTACTATTGACACTCGCAGCGTTGTTCTTCGTGCCTCTGTTTTGGATGACCTGTATCGTGTCTCTTGAACTTCTGCTCCTTGCTCCCCCTCCCCTTCCGCTCGTGTTTTCATCACTAGTGTTCTGTCTCCTGAGCACCAGCGATTGCTTCATCGCCGCCTGTGTCATGTAGGCTCTGACATTGTGTCGAAGCTCATTCGGACACAGTTCGCCATCGGTCATCACGCGGCTTCTTTCGAGAAGCCGCCCAAGACCAACTGTCTCTTCTACGCTCAGGGTAAGATGCATCGTTGCACCTTCCCTGACTCCTGTTCTCGCGCACTTTGCCCTCTCGAGTTGGTCCATTCGGACCTTCTTGGTCCTCTTCCTGTCGAGTCTCTGTCCGATCGGGGTCGATACGTCTTGACCCTGACTGATGACTTCACCGAGATGCGGTGGGTCTACAGCCTGCGCCAGAAGAGTGACGCCGCTCTCACGGTTTGCCTCTGGCTAGTGATGGCTGAGCGTCAGTCCCGCCACACGCTGCACACCTTCCTCTTGGATCGCGGCGGCGAGTTTCTTGGAGAGATGCAAAGCTTCTTCGCCGAGCACGGGATTTTTCACCAGGTCTCCGCTCTTGCTACTCCTCAGCAGAACGGTGTTTCTGAGCGCTGGAACCGCACCATGGAGGATGCGGTTTGCGCTATGCGTTCTGAGTGCGGTCTCCGGGAGTCTTTCGCCTTTGAAGGCTTCGCCTACATGACTTGGGTCTGGAACCGCCTCCCACACGGTCCCATCCCGGACCACTTCACACTGTATGAGCTCTGGTTCAGCCACCGTGCTGACCTGCGCCTCGCTTCTGTCTGTGGATCCTTGGCTTCTGTGTGGTACACCGAGGACCAGTAGGGGTCCAAGGTCTCCCCGCGGGATCGCTTGTGTGCCTTCGTAGGCATCTCCCCGCGGTCGAAGGCCTGGCGCTTTTGGGACCCTGCTCGTCGTCACATTGTTGATTCACGTTACACGCTCTTTTTTTAGTCCCTCACTTATCGTGATCTGACATCGATTACATTATTGTCTGTCACACACGTTCCTACGTGTGAGGTCTCTCGGCGGATGGGGGAATCTGCGCCTGCAAGCACCTCTCGCCAGGCTGATGTGTCCGTTTGAGCTCCCTCCACCTCTCTGACTCTTGATAACACAGCGATCATCGCTACCGGCCTAGAGACCTCTCCAGTACCACCGGCCTCTACCCGTGTCCCCTTGCACCCCACAGGTACCCATGATCATGTACCTGTGCGTACTCCTGTGACCGTACCTGTGCCCTCCGGCACTCCTGCCTCTGTGTGTGGCCCTGCCTCACCTGCTCCTACTGTCATACCGAGTCCCGTATCTCCCACACACGGATCTCCTTGCACGGCATCACCAGCTCCCGTGCCTCAGCCCTCCCCAGCTGTGATTATGCCTGTTCCTGAGCCTTAGGTGTGCCCCTCGAGCCCAGGTTACTCCCGTGAGCCTGGCGGTCGTCTTCGACCATTGGACTCCGGAGCTCAGCGAGTGTCTGGTCCTTAACCCAGGCGCTCCACTCGCAGCATCGCGAGTGGTGATCCCGGCACAAAGGCCCTAGGCCTGAGTGTCCGCACTGAGCACAAAGAGGTACATCCAGCGTGTCCCATAGGGCACGATCTTTTCACTCACGAGTTTCACATCGCTTGTGATCCAGCAGCCGATCTTGTGGTCGTCAGACCTAGCACAGAGGCGTGCGCTCTTGCCAAGCAAATCTCTCCCTCTTTGGCGCCTGACCTGGGCACATTGAGGGAAGCTCTCTCATCACAAGATGCTGACGCTTGGCGTGCTGCCTACAAGGCTGAGCTTCGTGCCATCCGAGAGCACGGAGTTTATGAGCTTGTCGACCTTCCACCTGGGAGGAAGGCTATTCAGGTCAAGTGGGTCTTTTGCAAGAATGTGAAGCCGGATGGCTCACTGGAACCCCACAAGGCTCGCTTGGTCGTCAAGGGCTACTCTCAGATTGAGGGCATCGATTACTTTGACACCTTTGCCCTTGTCGGCCGCATGACCTCAGCTCGAGCTCTGTTCGGTGTAATGGCTCAGCATGACTGGGAACTGCCCCAGATGGATGTGAACAATGCGTTCCTCCATGGCTCTCTGGATAAGGAGATTTATTTGGCTCAGCTACCCGGCTTTGAGGACGGCGACAAGGTCTGGCGCTTGTGCAAGTCCTTGTACGGCCTCAAGCAGTCTCCTTGGTGTTGGAACCAGGAGATCATTGGCACCCTGACTCGTGCGGGATATGTAGAGAGCGAGGCACATCCCTCTCTCCTGATCCGACGGACGCCCAAGTAGTTCACCGCCATCCTGGTCTATGTCGACCACCTTCTGATCGCGTCTCCTTCACTGGAGGCCGTGAAGGAGGCCAAGGTTGTCCTCCAGACTGCTTACAGGATGAAGGACCTTGGTCTTGCAGCGGTGTTTCTTGGCATGGAGATCGTGCGAGACCGCAGACGTCGTACTCTACTATTGCATCATGCCCGATAGACACGTGTTGTGGGGGAGCGCTTTAGCGACCTCCTCGGCGCAGTATCCACGGCTTCCACACCTCTCACACCTGACGCGCAGGATGCCCTGAAGGTGGACGATCCCATACAGCAGGAGGAGACAGTGTATGTGACCTTGTACCTCCGTCTCATTGGATCTCTGATGTACCTGGCCACTACCACACGTCCTGACATCACATTTGCTGTCAACCTCCTTGCCCAGTTTTTGCAGGCTCCATGCGCTAGAGCCCTTCACGCGGCTGTGCAAGTGATGCGGTACGTGGTCTCCACACCGTACCTTGGACTCTGCTTTCGCCGGCAGTGTCCGGTGGTCCTTGATGGCTACACTGACAGCAACTGGGCCTGGAGGCCAGATGGACGCAGTTGCACCGGTTACGTGTTCTTGCTCGGTGGTACCACTGTGTCCTTGCCCGGCGGGAAGAAGGGCTACATTGCACGTAGCTCATCGAAGGCAGAGTATGTTGCTCTGGGTCCAGGGGCTGCTGAGGCGGTATAGTTGTAGCGCCTGTTCCTTGAGCTGGGTCAGTCAGTACCCGCCATTGTGCTTCGTTGCGACAACCAGAGTGCTCTTGCCATTGGGGAGAACTCTGGTGTCTTTCATACTCGCACGAAGCACATTGCGATTGAGCATCACTTTGTGCGTGATCTGGTGGAACGACACGTGATCTCCGTCATTTGGGTTGGCATTGACATGCAGCGTGCTGACTTCTTGACAAAGGCACTAGCACACGGAAAGTTCCTGGTGGCCATTCGTTCTGTCAGACTTCGCCCCTTGCCTGAGAGTGGTTGAGTGTGGGGTGTGTCTGTGTCCGTGTCACATCTGTCGTTGCACTCGTTGTTGCACTCGTCTCATTGCTGCACGTGTATGGACATGCGTACCATCGGGTCATGGGGGAGTGTTATGATTTGTGACGTTCCTGTCGACCTGTACAGTTTACTGTGTCCACTCGGCCGAGTCCATACTCGTGTAGATCCCTGATGCGGACCCTGGTGGTACCGGTGCGTCATTTGGCGGCAGACTACCAGCTTGGAGCTGACCGACGACCGTTCCAGAGCTTTAGACGCTACCCGGGACCTCCTACGGTTTTTCTGCAGCACACAGGAGTTTATCGGTGGATTGGCCGTAGGCCCGATTTGCATGTTTTTGCATTGTGTGTCCATCGTTTGATGCCGGATGTATGCATGTGACCAGTCGTAGCGTCTGGCTTGTGACTCTGCACGTCTAGGTTCAGACGGCGTAGCGTTCTGTGTGCGCAGAGTTACGGCCAAAACAGTGGTTGTGGGCCGGTTTTAGGACAGATCTTGCACTGCCGCGTGCGACACCCGCCGTGCGCCGCGGCAGGTACTTATGCCATGGACCTGTCATTTGTCATTTCTCTCTGCAAATGCTATTGAAGCATTCTGACACTTTGCCTTGTGTCTCCTAGCCAGACCCTTGCCGTTGTGTGCACGACCTGTGACTGTCGTCACCGTCTGACCAGGCACTGACGCCTAGTCAGC
>SZWC01013738.1:37950-48070 GCA_023375785.1 Penium margaritaceum | reverse complement strand
GGGGGGGGGGAGTTGATGGACGTAGGGTGCCAAAAAGTGACCAAAGTGGGTTGCCCGATAAAAATCATCTGGCACAACAGATGCGGAGAGGATTTCTTCCCTGTTCTGTAAAATGTGGAGCGGCCTTCAAGGTAGAAAGGTGGTAGGAAAACCTTCAGAGAAATTCAAGGAAGGTCCCCACCAAGATCACGGTTGTGCAAATGGCAGGGATGGTAATTCTCTTGTGTGAGAGTGTGACTTCCGGTCATCCGGCTAAGCTAAGAGTGCGCTAGGAGGTGAACTTTGACAGAGTGGTTCTTTCATACCCATGCACCAAGTGATTCATAATAAGGATTGTTAGCAATTTTTTCTGAATTACTTACTCATCCACGAGCTGAACCAGCTATTCATGCTATTCACTCAACCTTTCAGGCTTCCGTAGTTTTTTCTCTGAAACCTGCAACTTATCTCTCACATACAATTGCTCCTGCCTTGCGGCTCTTGGTGAGCCTGATGACCTCCCTGACGGCTGCCCAAGTTTTCATCAGAAGGGGCACTTCGGCCCTCCCTCCCCAAAAAAGCAGGGGTTGGTCCACAAGACCAACTTGCCACATGGAAGGTTGGTCAGTGTTCAACCCCTTGAAGCACATGTAACCAATCACCTTACCCTTGAAGCCGTGTACCAAAAAAGTATGTTGGGAAGTGAACTGAAAAGTGAATATCCATCGTTCACCAAAACTTTACTATTGCATGAAATGCTATTGATATTTTTATGTTTGACAAGGAATGTATCTGTGGCTTATAGTCACGTGCATTCATGCTAATGATTATTGAGAAATACATGGATACAGGAATACTGTTCTTGAGACACTGATTGTGGAGTGTATGAATTTGGATCGGTTAACTATAACTATCTCATAGCTTCTCCCAGCATCTCCCTTATCCCAGAGTATACGTGAATTTTTGTGAAATAGGTTGGGACTGCCCACTCCTAAACCACGTTCTCGAACGTGGTTTAGGAGTGGGCACTCCCGACCCTATTCCACAACTTTTTACGTCCCTGGCAAACATGACTCGCTAATCTCCACGAGTGGTAAATTTCCATCATTACATTTGTGGCCCAGTGTGTGTCCACTTCAGGGTTCCTTTGCCGTTTGGCAGACGGAATTTTGGCCACCTACACTGACCTCTTGTGTTCCGTTCGCAAAATTTCTGAAACAGTTTACCACATTTTAGAATGGTCGAAAGGATCTTTGCAAACCGTACCAAAACTTGATACTCCATGGTCGACTTATCAAAGGGCTAGATTCATATAAATCCACACCTTGATATTCTGGAAACCCCTAAATTCTTGGCAGAGTTTCTTGAAGCAACTCCTCATGACACAGCGTCACACGAGTCTCTCGACTCGAGCGCCCAAGACCTAACACATGCCTCATTGTGTTTCTCCATATTGTATGAATTTGCTCAACATGTCTGCCACTTTTCCTCGAAATACTCTTGCTACCAGCTACAACTTGTCCATTTGTCCCAATTCCTTGAATTATCTTATGCTTCGCACCTCATCCCTGTGAATCATCCAATTTCCACTTGGCATAACACTCATTTCCTCATTTCAACATTCTACCCTTACATCTTGGGCTTAGAATTGGTGCAAGGTATCTCCCTGCAACAAAGGAGCTTCAAGGACTGATATGTTGCTAAGGCCAAGAGAGGCGCCAAAGGCAAGATTTTTTCAAGGCTTCCTCATGGTTGTGGGTTAAAGAGATACACCATTAAGGAGATGCAAGAGGTGCCAAGAAAAGCCACAAGGAGGCAAAGGAAGAGAAGAAGATGAGAAAAAGACAAGAGGTGAGAAGGGAATGGTGTGAAAAAACAAAGAAAAAAGAAAGTACCTGTCACCTCTCAACCCTCTCTTGTGAGCAAAAATCACTTATCTTGCCTCTTCTTCTTGTCTTTTTTCTTGGTTTCTACATTCCTTAAGCTACAATTTATCACGAGTCACGGCTTACAAAGATTAGTTTCAAAATCACGTACTTGGGATGACTGTGGTATCATAGAAGAATGTGTTTTCTACTACATGATTGTGGCCACCGTAGCGGCCTAGTAACGGAGGAGTTATTCCCACATGGTTGTACCATTTGCAACGGCGTAGAAAGTAATTGTTATCCCTTTTTTCCTGGAAATTATTGAGAACAAAATGGATACCAAGAGAGGCCACCCCTCTTTGATGCTTCAAGGCGGCCCTTCACAAAGGATTTTCACTTATTTGTTTCTCACATGATGGTATGGTAAGTTCCATACCGTCTAAGACCATCTGGGGCAAGGTGGTGACAGTCTCATCACATTCTCTCCATGGAATCCAAATTTTGGATACTGGTAGCGTGAGAATTGTAGCCAAGCCAATGACAACCATTTCATTGAAATTGAAACACACTAAACCCGCCAAAACCAAGAAGAGTACATAGCATTTTAAGTTATTTCTTGAACAAGCCAATGCACTTTTGAACAACTTCCATGCAATGGAGGAAGCACTTGTGGAGGATCACCGGAAGACGGATCCAAATGAAGAGCATGATGTCAATGACATTGACAAGGATCGCATGTTCTGTCATCTTCAAAAGGTAAACGTGAGCTGGTCACTCAAAAAAGGCACTGTGTCCTCTGAGTTGGAACAATCTACCAGTAGTAGTAATGCTACTAACCAAAACAAGGGTGTTGAAAGAAACCGCACAGGAAGTTTTTGGATTATGCCAAAGTACAGGAAATTTTATCCACTTGTTGTAAGCTTGTTGAGACAGCTGCTGAGGCGGTGGGGTGACTCAAAATCAGCACTCAAGGTGGATGTGCAAGACCACCTGGAGGAGTGGAAGCAACCCCCCTTCCTACGACGTGGCGAAGATAGGAAAGATCCACATCCACTCTAGGGGCATACAGTATGAAGGCTTTCTTTGAAAAATGGACCATCTCATGCGCTTTTGCAAGAACCGTATACTCCTCCAGTGGCCAAAGGTACATTGGTAGAAAAAGGCCCACAAGGCCATTATTAAGGCTCCAACTACATCAGAGCTCATGATGGCATTCTCCAAGCTAGTGGCTCACCTTGGATAGAGCTTTACTGACCTTGACCGTGATCCCTAGCTCCAATACCTAGCTTTCCATGAGGCAAGATGTCGATACAGTGACCCTAAAAGGGCGTTGCAGGGTGTGAATCACATGCAGGTACAATTATGTTCAACGCGACTGCGACTGCTGTTGCCAGCCTTGGCGACCTCGGGTCCAGTGATGAATACCTCTTTCCTCCACATTATGGAGGAAGCACATGTTATGCAAGGGCGTGATGCTGGAAAATTGGCTGACCCGCATGGAGCACGTTCTGCATTTTCACAAAGCTCCACCTGGTTATTGGGGTGATCTTGTCATGACACAACTTGAGAATAAGCTCTTCATGTATGTGGTCAAACAGTGGGGTGCACAATGGTCTCATCTAGAGTACTAGAATATTCCATCATGTGCAAGGTGTGTACCCAGTACGAGGAGGTTCATTGGACCTTGAACAAACTCAATGCCTTAAAGAAACTGGAAAGCTCACTTGTTGAGTTATGGTTCATTACCCCAAACTCACACACTTGATGATCAGTGTCTCAAAATGTGTGTTTCTGCATGCCAACATTTTACACAAAACATCGACATTACTGCATGTCATCAAAGCCCAGATGAAAACTCCTTAAATTGAAATCAATTTACGATGAGCTCTGTGTGATATGTAGCAGTTTCTTCAAACAGTCCATGTTCACTAGTTTGTTCACTTCCCAATGTACTTGTTTATACACAGTTTCACGGGAAAGGCCATTGGTCATATATGGGGACATTGGGTGAACATGGGTGTATCAGAAAAACCAAGAGAAATACTGAAACGCATGGTCAAATGCACATGCGCAGAAAGGTTGATTCATTTGTATGAATGCTGCAGAGGCTGGAGGAATGGCCGGGCAACATGGTGGGGCTGAGGGAAAGTAGCCAGTGAACCCCCCAGTCAAAACCACTGGCTTGCATAAGACATCCCAAACACAAGCGCAGCTAGCATCCAATGAGCATTAAAACAAAACCTTTCATAAAGGGTTTTTCCACAACTGCATGCATTGGTCCACTTTGAGGTTCAGTTTCTTGAGGCTGCTTGTGGTGGGAAAGAGGCCGCAACACTAGCTGCGACTATAGTACGTCACGGGGATGGTGCAACAGTAGGATGCAAACTGGGTCGTACGTAGGTATATAGTTGCTGGACCCAGAAAAGGGAATAAACAAGGTCATAGTGCGGGGTTTCCCCACCCTTGAGTGACCTTAGTAGGGACCAATCAGGGGGGAAATGGATCACGAGTTTTGTCTCGTAGGTTCAGATTAGGATGTCAAAAAAAGGTTTTTGACAAATTCTAATTTCTAAGTTGTTTACTCCTTTCTTATTGATTCACACTCCAGACTTTCTCGTTGTCATTTTCTACTAAACCTGACATATATTGACAAGATGCACGATCCAACTAGCTTAGTGGTGGAAACACTGAAAATCATGCATACATTGTGCGATGCACTGATTGAAGAAAACACATTAACATGATGAGCGTAATCAAACTTGTGGTACCTTTGGTCAATAATTTTTGTCCAGTCAAGTTTAAGGACTGGAATTTACTTTCCAGATTCACACAAAACCACAAGATGTGGAGTAAGATTGGTGTAAAATGGGAGTTCTTGTGTGGCTAGCTAGTGCTCCTCTGAATGTGTTGGCTAGAATTTGAGGGGATTAGAATTCGGGTAGCCATGGCCTCACCAGGAAGTAGGGCATGAAATATGAGTCATTCAATGGTTCAGTTGTCATCGGTGACAATCATAAAACACCTTGTGATTGGTACCTGGAAAGTTCCAGGGTACACAAAGACTGTCATATTGAAGGTGGTCAACGTTCTCAACCCGTTCTATGTGGTTCAAGGTGATCCATATCTCCAGAAAAACACACCTCAGATGTAAATTGAATGTTAGCACTTGATCCTCCAAAAGGGGCATCATCACATTACCTCGATTCCAAATGTGGAATCATCATGAACTCCATTAAAGTTCCATTCCAACTCGTCTTATGTATTAACAAAGACATGTGTTTAAGAGATTTTTTAGTATTTCTTGAAATTTCTAGAGAAATTGGAGGATGAAGTGCAGGAAGACACACCACAAGTATCTCTGCTGGTGGAGTTCTTCATTCTAATCCAAGGCCCAGCCAACGAGGCTGCCACTTGAACGCCACATGGGACACACAGTTCAGTTGCAACTCAAGGCAAATCCTCCATTTAGATCCATGTCTTACAAAAGGCCAAATGCCAAATCATGGAGTACATTGCCAAAGGGTGGATTGTGCTGAGTAGTTTGTTGTGCGATCCTTTTTGCAGAAAAGAAGGATGTCAGTTTACGCATGTGCATAAACAATGGGGCATTAAACAAGCCAGTGGTGCAAAATCAATTCCCCTCCCCGCGGATGTAGTACCTGCTTGATCAACTCCAAGGAGAATTTTTTTTTGTCCTTGGATTTTTCCGAGGTATACCATCAAATCTACATGTTAGAAAATGATGTGCCTAAAACAGTGTTTTGGAAACACTTGACACATTACCGGGTTTTCTGCTTTGGGAAAAGAACTCTCTTGCAGAAATTTGATAAGAAATGAAGTAGAATTTTGCCAAGAAACCCAGTTTTCTCCCTCATTCAATTGGAAAAAATCTTGTTTCTCTTCAAATCATTAGAAGATCACATAAATTGTTCACAAGAATCCCTTGCAATCCTCCAAGAGAAAAACACCTATGCAATTGTGTGCAAGTGCAAGCTTGCACAAGGCAAGCTTGAATGCTTTGGACACATAGCTGGCAAGGAAGGTATGCGTGTTGACCCACAAAAGTATGAGGGTTCAATTTTTTGTTACCTTTCATGAGCAAGAAATACCGCCACAGACTGGCACAAGCACGTGGTACAGTGGAAATTCCTCCAAGCAAGGCATAATGATGTGGAAGAAAAAAACAGAAAAGAATAAAAGATCCTTGTTTGATTGGCCACACTAAAACAATGTTGGGTAGATTAGGTCTTTCTTAGCCTTTAAAACAATTTTTTTATGGTTAATGCAAGGGTATTTGACCTTGGTAGCTCCGCTAACTAGGCTCATGCTAAAACATGTGCATTATTTGTAAACATGTGACTAAGAAGAAGACTTTTCTCAAACTCAAAGAGGTTATGTCCTCAGGACCCATGTTAGGACTTCCAAATCCACTGTAACCATGAGAGGTGCAGTATGATACATCAATGATAGGAATTGGATCTTCCTCATGCATAACGGTCATCCAGACGTGTATGAGTGCAAAAATGCCATCCTCTATGTGGTGCACGCTTTCAAGACGTGGAATTGTTACCTTGAGGATGATGAGGAGGGCGTGCTGTGTTGACCCGGATTCCGGGGTGACACTATCACCGCAACAATGGTACAGCGGCCTAAATCAATGCGTCATTCATGTGCGGTGGTGGGGTTTGACAACTGGAACCTAAAGGAAGTGATCTGAACACTGCCACTATCCCTGATGGTGGAAGTTTTGGAAAAATCTGAAATACTGGTCACAGTTTCTTCTATCTTAGTCACGGCCTACTGCAAACTTAGTATAAAATAACATTAAAATCATTTTCTCAAGGGTGAGGAAAATCTATTGATCGGTTTTTCTTGAAGAGCCACGCCCACTCATTTGCCTCATACAAATTTGATACCTTGGGTGATGGTGTTTACAAATGGTTTGAACTTTTTTTCCATCGATGGTTTTTTGGTCAGACCTCTATGGAAGATTTTGTTTGTACTTCTGATCAAATCGTCACCCTCCATTGATTTAGAAGTGGCTCATTGAAAATTCAAAGAACTTGTGCAAAAACAAAATGGTCCGTCGGTGTCAGACATTGACAACCAACTACAAAATTCATAGTATTAAACTTCAAACTCCATAATGCAGTATGAAAGCTTTCGGGCTGAAAAGGTTTTCAGGACCCTGACTTCCGGACCATAAAAATGGGCGGATATAACCAACTGCAGGCCTGATGTAAAACACGGATATCAGCCAAATGCCACATTCTCATAGCTGCTCTCAGTGAGAACACATGCTTCCGTTAGCAGTAACATCAGCACTGGTGAGGCGGAACAAATGTTGAGACCACGCTGAAATGACCTCGCCTGAAATTGTGAAGACAAATTGCATAATGTACAAAGGGAACTCCTCTCTCACACCGATTATGTCTGAGTTTCCCAGGGTGGCCAATGTGGGGTGGGAGGGTGGGTGATCACATTGATGTGTAGTGGTGGACATTGACATACCATGATTCAGGGTGGTAAGGTCAACTCTGGGGGCGTGAAAGTTGTGACCAAGCACAACCTGTTGGTGTTCTTTCCAAACGCAACTGAACATTTCAGCACAACAGTCATTTTTTTCTGATGTGGGAGTATCAACTAGGACAAATCAACGTGGCCGATCCACTAAGTTGACAACCCATGGCAATTAAAGCAACTCCTGATGTCAATGGGTGTTTCATGGCCATTGTGGTAGCCGGAACAGAGATACTTCCCTCCTGTCCCTATTGGACCTGTACGGCAACTATCTCTAGATGTCATCCACTGTAACAGTTTTTTAGTAGGATCCGGATGGGACTCTGTGGATTTCCAGTTTCAAGATGCTTAGAATCCGGATGTATAGAGGTTGGTGGAAGCTTCACAAATATAATGAAATTAAAAACAGTTCGTTGTGCTGGACTCAAAGGACCTTTGAGCAAAGATTATCTCCAAGTTCAATGACCCACCGGTGGCATGTGATGTAGGACCACAAAAGACATAAAAGGCATTCTCAAGCAAACATTGGTTGTCAGGGTGGATTTCTTATGTCTGCAAGTATTTCATGAGATGCGACCCGTGTGTTTTAGCACAAGGTTGGTGACAAAAGGCCTGCTAGACTTCTCCAAAAATTTCACATCCCTGGGACTCATTGGGCATGTGCCATCTTGAGCTTTGTTGTCATTATTGCAAACACGGCCCTTGGCCATGATGTATGACTATTGGCTGTGGATCTTCTAACTAGGCTGTCACATTTCATTCCAATAACCATAGATGTGAACACAGAGGATATCACTTGTCTCTTCTTCAAGGGTGCCGTGGCTTGCTATTGCACATTGTTTCTAGTAAAGAAAGGAACAACTTTAGAAAGTTTTGGAAAACATGTATGAGTAATGTCTAAAATTTTTATGGCATTCCATCCTCAAACTAATGGAAAAACATACCTCATAAATTGCAACCTGAAGCATATTCTCTTCATGTATGTGGGAGCCACTATGAATGACCGGGATGAACAAGTCCGTGCACCAACAGATTCATCAATGAACAACTTGATGAACAAGTCCATGCATGTTACATCATTTTTACTACATATTGGTGAGCATCAAATGGTACCCTTTCAGCAATAAAGAGTGGTAGTAGATAGAGATAGGTTCTTTCTCCTCAAGCTTTTGCCAGGCGCATACACTCCTTGTACACGAGGGCAAAGGGTCACCTTCAAGTGACACAAAAATACAAGAAAGAATGTAGATTTTTTTTTTTTCGTGGTCTCCTTCCACATTTGGCTGAAGTGGCAATGGGTGCAAGACCTTCTGATGAAGGAAACCGGGCCGTTCTCCATCGTTTCACTCAGCAGAAAAGTGGCATACCGGTTGATTCTTACACCGAGTACAATAACACATAATGGATTTCATGTGAGCCTTCTGGATCCATACACAGAAAAAGGAACCATTCTGCCACCACAAATAGATCTTGTTGCCGATGTCCAATACAAGGTCAATCACCTACTCCAGCTCTAAGATTGTATACTTCCGTCGTCGGTTGCTTGGAGATACCTCATTCATTAGGCCGGTTGTAGACCTGGACAGAAAACATGGGAGAATTAAACTTGCTTTCCCACTAGGGTGATCAATGAGTACTAGAGTGCACTTACAGCTTGCACAGATTGCCGTACTACAGGAGGGATGATATGAACATAGAAACATTGAAAAGCATTCCTACCGAGAAAAAACAATGGACGGATGATCCAAGGATGTTGAGGATATCCAACATTGATATTGAGTGGAAGCTCTAAATTGGAAGGGGGAGGTCGCTAGTCATAGTGGGCAACAATCTACACGTACAAATTGCATGTGTATCATTGCTGACTTTGTCATTCATGGTAACAATGTGATTGGAGAATCATCGCATTTGTTCCAAATGCATTCAACTCTTGAATGTCTTGTGCTGCCTGGACTTGTATGGAGGTTGGCACCATCAGATGTGTGTTCAGTGCAATTGGCACTTGTTTTTCAAAATCATCATTTATCTTGTGCAGTTGACAAGTTTTGCATTGCTCGGTGATTTAGTGAGATTCTGGCTGAAGGTGGCACTTGTTGTGCCTTGGATCCAGGTGTTTTCTCGGCCTATTTTAACATTATAGTTTTCAAGCCGATGTGCATTGCTGAGGCCTTAACCACACAAGAATTATTGTTTGATGCATGCAAAACCTGAATTGAACCATTATGTGGCTTTTCAGTAGATAGGAATCTTGGTTTTGTTACAGAATACATGGGCACTCTTGGTGCCAATTTTTCTGCATGGAAGCAATTTTTTTTTGTTGCATTCTCTCTATGATTCCCATCACGTGTAACAACATGATCGCTTCTGTTCAAAAGTGAAACTCAATTGTGTCCTGGGAGAATGATCAATTTTCCCTCCTCTTTCCATTTCTAGAAAACTGGGCTTTAACAAGTATATCAGAACTCCTAAGAATATGTCGAGTTAGAATTGAGCTTTATGCTGTTTTTTACAGCAAAAAAAACCAGGGTTCAATCAAACGGACATCTTAGTTTCCATAGACCAGCCGTCACCTGCTTGAAAAGAAGAAGTTAACTAGTTTGCAGGATATGATGCTTTAGCAATGCAACCCCCCAGAACACTCTCATGACTGTGCCACTTGCACACATAAAAAACTGGGAATACATTGGTTTCTTATGGCCAAGTCATTGGATGGGATTATTCCTCCCTTTCAAAGAGGGAAAGAGGTAGAAAGC
>SZWC01013738.1:13789-33470 GCA_023375785.1 Penium margaritaceum | reverse complement strand
GGATATGGATATGGATATGGATATGGATATGGATATGGATATAGATATGGATATGGATCTGAATATGGAAATGGATATGGAAATGGATATAGATGAAGATGTATATGTAAATGTGGATATAGATATAGATAAAGATATAGACATATAAAAACATATAGACCTACATATGGATATGAATACACATATAGATAAAGGTACGTTAAATGTAAAGAATAGTTTATACACATAAAGATGTAGATGCAGGGTTACCATGTAACCCTGTTCATGGTTTGCATGCATCGCTTTCCTCCTTTTTCCCCCTTCTTCCCTTTCCAGGTTGCCCGTGTTAGGGGCCCAGAGATTAGGATTGTAAAAAACAACCTCCTTGGATTAACCTCTGGAATGGTGCACGTGCACAGATAGGAGTACTGACACCATCTCAAGCGTGCACAGATAGGAGTACTGACACCATCTCAAGAATGACACCACCTTGTATGCATGATATTGAGATCAAATCAGGGGATCCGTACCAAGCCCCTTGGGGAAGAAATGGCACAAAAGGTACTGTCTTGAGAAAACCCACCCTTTCAGGCTAAAAACAAAACACTGAGTGATTGATCGCAATCTAACTGGGGGAAAGTAATGCTTTGATTGGAGAAGTTGGAGAAGTTGGAGATACGAGCAAGTAAAGGATATTGAAAAGTAGTAGATAATGTTTGGGAAGATATTGGGAAGATATTGGGAGGAAGTAAGGTATTTAGGGTATGTTGAGACAAAGGTGTGAATGAGACAGCTAGGGAGGGTTGGGGGGGGGGTTACAATGTCCATCGAGTAGGGGACCAGTACCAGGGGAGAAGACGAGGCCCATGGATGCAGTGTCAAGCACTCAACGCAGAAGTTTGAGCAAAGCCTTTTGATGTACACTGCGTGCTTTCTGGCTGAATTTGGCAAGAGTGTTCACTGCACAGGCAATATCCGGTCGGGTGGTGGAGGAAAGATAGGTGAGGCTGCCAGTAATCTGTCTCTACAGTGTGTGGTCTGTGTCCAGTCCGTAGTCGGTGGTGTAAGGGTCAAGGAGGTTTCCATACACTTCTGGATTCATTGGTGAATGTTGTGTGGGGAGATGTTGCATGCGGTTAGAGAACCGTTCTGTCAGGTGTACCATGAACCATCCCTGGTGTAGTGTCAGTGTGTGTGCAGCTCTGTTGCGCATGATTGTCATGCCTAGGAAGTTGTGTGGCTCTCCTATGTCAGTCATGCAGTAGGTCAGTCACTTTGAGCAGTGCTTTCATCTCTTGGGCAAGGGGAAAGGAGGGTGACAGAATCAGTAAGTCATCCACATACACCAAAAGGGCAACTGGAGTGTCGTTCACCCAGCGGATGAACAGGGAGGGGTTAGAAAGACTTTGCAAAAAGCCTCCAAGTTCCAGTGCTCAGCTGATTTCCTTGTTCCAACACCGTGGTGCCTGTTTCAGTCCAGACAAGGCCTTTAGCAGGAGCCAGACTCTTTCAGTTCCTTCTGTGAACCCAGGTGGTTGTTCCACATAAATCTCCTCTTTTAGTGGTCCATTCATAACAGCATTTTTACATCCATTTTGGTGTATTTCTGAGTCCTCGTGTGCCGCAACCCCTAGCAGCCCGCGACCTGACATGTACTTGTCCACTGGGGAATAAGTGTCCATAAAGTCTTGTCCAGGTATCTGGTGGAAGCCCATAGAAGTTTCCTAGAACCTTCCTAACCACTTGCCGCGACACTAGGCATCAGCGCCTGGTCAACGTGTGACAACAGTCACAAGTTAGAGACAAAACTGCAAGGGTCTGGGTTGGGACACGAACAGAGTGTCAGGAAACTCAAACTGAATATAATTGCAGAGAGAGTTGACAACTGAGAAACAATCAGCCTAAATTGTTGCTGGCCGCCCAGAGTCGCTAGGGGCGGCGGTATTTTCGTACCTGCTCAAACTGGCCTAAAACCACGGTTTTAGCCGTAACTCACTGCTCAGGTGTCAGAATCACCCGCTGTCTGCACCAAAATGTGCATAACGATGAGCTATACGCAACGGACCCACGCAAGGTGGGTTTGCATCATCCAGGCATGAATAGCAAGCAAAACAAGGAAAATCGGCCAAAATGGCCTGTCCACCGAGAAAACTCTAGAGCGCTCGGACCTACACTAAGAGCACCCATAAATGTACGAGTGGAGTACCGAGACATCAACGTGTGCTTTCCACGACAGGAAGCACACACAAAGTCGCAGGTCTCCTCATTGCACTGGTACAAGCTGCCGGGTGCGTGGGTCTCGACCACCGAGAAGACTCCAGCAAAGGCAGACCAGCCAGTCAGGCAGTAGAGACGCATCATCTGCGTCACACCTGTCATGTCGTAGCTCCTGGATAAGTCCCTGGACGATCCGGAGTCCCGTCGAGTCGTCACAATCTCCAATGCGGCCACCGCTCACCATCAGCTTCGGGTGCACCCGTAGCTGCCACGGCTGTGGCTCGTGACGGGTGGAAGCCGCACATACCAACACTCCCCCTGGCTGACACACCCGTCAAGGCCACAATGGCTGAGCAAAGACAGGATAGGATGGCTCAGGAAATCAATCATGGCAAGCACCGATCAAGCATGCCACAACACAGGGTCTCCTTGTGACAATGGTGCATCCCACCAAGTGCCCGGGTCTCGACCATGCACAAAGGCAATCACACACACGTGTCAAACATCATGCAAGAGATCACACATAGCACATGGGGACAATGGATCTCCACATCACACCGGTGAAACTCACCAGGTGCGCGGGTCTCGACCAACATAACCTCAATCACAACATCGTGCCACAGTCCAAACAACCTTGCTGTCCTCACAAGAGTGTCAAGCCAAAGCCCACACACCAACACTCCCCCTGGGCTGCATAGGTTGACAGTACGACTCCCCCATGGTCACATAACCCTGCACAACAATAGCAACGATGACGGCGATGCTGGTGGGATGTGCGTGCACGTCGCCTCACCCCACGGCGTCGTCATCGCTGTCGTCGTCGTCACCACTGTAGTCGTCACTGCTGTCGTTACCTGGTGCTGCAACAAGGGCACAGCTGAGGGCCTCCTCCAACTGCATCGTCTCCCATATGTATGCCAACTGCTGGGCCGCATGCTGCCACATGGACTGCGCTGCGTCGAGACGCGTGTGCAGTCCGTCGAGCTCTAGTGCGGCATCCTGCCGGTCAGCTGCATCTACGACGTGCAGGCGGTCAGTCGTGGAATGAATCTGATGGTGGACCTCCATCATGTGCGCGTAGGCACGAGTCACTGCTTCCTGCATCCTCGTCTCCTCGTTGCGTAGGAAGCTCTCCACATCAACATGCGTCTCAGCTGCTTCCTGATCACCAGCTGTACCGGAAGGGGGTGCTGCTGTGGAGGCACCGGCTGCTGCTGACACACTCGACACTCGGGTGTCAGCTGGCAGGACGTCGTCATCCGTTGATGTATCTGCCGCTGCAGCATCGTCGCTGCCATCGAGAACCCATACATCCTGGAGAAACGCAGAGCCCTTGGTGCGCAACCAATCGTCCACCTACTGTTGTGTGTCCGCCCGTCGCCGATGTGCATCCTGTGGGGACCACTCCGCAGCCTCGAGACGGGTGTGCACATCCTCCATGCACTCCTCAGCAACCTGTCGTGCAGAAGCATCTGTAGTGTACCAGCGGCTGCTGGCCTCCCGGAGCTCGGCCATGAGACTCTGCACATGCGCCTCCGCTCGAGCCACCACTGCCTCCTGCTCGTCAACCGTGGAGCGTAGGTGCTCGGGTACAGGAACTATAGCTCGGACGATAGTAGCTATGTCATCGGCTGGAACAGCCGTGGTGTCAGTGACACCGGTCAGGGTAGCGAGGTGTCGGAGGTTTGCAGCTCGCTTTGCATCCTCCATGTCGCACACGCGGGCGTCTGCTCTCACCGAGGGGCTATCTCGTGCTCTAGCCGTGGCTACTACAAGAACGACAGCACATTGGGCCTATACGTCTACCTCCAACCATGCGTCCGACCGCTCCACGACGGACGACTGATCCTCACAGAGGAAGTCTGCCTCGTCCTGGTGGTCCATCACCTGCTCCTGTTACCCAGCACTATCTGTCTGAGCCACCTCGGTGTCTGCAGTGCTCCAATGTGTGCTCTCTGCACGTAGCTCAAGCGTGAGGTCCTGCAGGTGCCTGTCCGCACGTGCCACTGCATCCTCTTGGTCGTGAAGCGCAAAGTGTACATGCTCGAGCGCAGGGGCCCGCTCGGGTGCTGGTGCATCAGCTACTACTCAAGCTGCATCCTCCGCGACAGCTACGCCTCCAAAGACAGCAACCGCAACGGCACCGGTCATGACGGAAGTGCTGGCAACCTCGACGTCTCCTGCCTCTCCGAGTATCCCCTCCGCACGTGTACCTGCAATGGCTGATGATGTGACTAAGGGAACGTCTACCCCTCCGGAGGCCGTACCGGCTGATACGAGAGCGACGACCATCGTGGTGTCTACACCAACGAGCGCATCCACTACCGGCGTCCTGTCAGTAGCAGTGACTGCGACTGCTGCTACCGTCACGACGTCGATGGCTGCCGACACACCCACTACCTGGACGTCTGCTCCACATGTGTTGGCTGTCACCGCCACTAGTGGACGCGCTACTGATACTACTGCTACATCCACTGCTACCGCCACACCTGCCTCTGTGGTCGTGGTCTCTGCTACGTCAAGTGCAGTCTCCATCTCCATCTCCATCTCCACGTCTGCCTCCAACTCCGCGTTAGACCACTCGTCCGTCTCCGACTCCAGGTCAGACCACTCCTCAGAAGTCTGATCCTCACAGAGAGCGCCTTGTCGTGAAGTACTGTCTGTCGCATCCCTCCTGCACTCTCCGGTGGTCGTCGGCGGACACTCCATCCCCCCCTCGACCGACCCACCGGTAGGAGCTGTGAAGGGATGCCGCACCAACCCTGCGACTAGGGACGAGAGAGTCATCTTCGTGGTGACGTCTGCCACAGCTGCGATTGCTGCTGCCTCCTCGACACGTCTCGCCAAACGTGCCATCTGTTGCCTCGCATGCCGAGTGCGAGCGCGATGACACTGAGCTGAAGGGACTACCACAAAAGCGAAGGGGTCAACGGCCGGGCTGACTCCAACTGACTCCAGCGCAGAGCGGAGGGCGTCAGATGTGGAGCTAAGGTCGGGATGCGTGGCATCGTCAGGTGATGACACTGACGAAGGTGAGGATGGCAAGGAGGAAGATGTAGCTGTCTGTAGCGGCATGGTGGAAACGGCCTGCTCACAGACCACTTGGTCTGTGAGCTGTTGCACCATGCGCTTCAGACCCTGGAGCTCAGAATACAACACCGACATAACTCCACTGAGGGGTGCCATAACGTCGGCCGATGTCTCTGAGTCAAATGGAGAAGAAGGGTGGAGCCGTATCCAGGGTGGTCGCCACCCGGCAGGGCACTGGCGACACTGGCGCCAGCCATGGTGTCGATCTCCACAGTAGCAACAGGCAAAGCCGTTAGACGCCTGAGGAGTGTGCCACGGCTGCAACTGCCATGGTGGACGCGGCGTCTGCCACGTATGCAGAGCCGGTGCCAACCACGGCGTCGGCTGCACTCCCTGCCATGCAAGTCTGCTCATCTCCGGAGCTCGGCGTAGGTGAGTCCACACAACACTTGCTCCGACTGACACAAGACCACAGGGGGAGGTGAGCAATCAAAGCACGGTCTCTCAGACGTGCTGTGAGTGCGTCACGAGGACGGTCACCATCGCGCTAGTAGCACGGTGGTGTGCGACTCAAGTGTGCAAACTCAAGTCGCCTTCGGTGCTGATGCTACACCGGGTGTCGTCGTCACCCGACGGCTGTGGCCTCAAGCCACCTTCACTATTGCTGCTACTGCTGCAACTCTCGCAATGGCTGCTGCTACTGCGGGTTCCATCGTCAGCCGACGGTGGTGGCCTCAGGCCACACTTAGAAGGTAAAAAAACAAAATAAAGAAAGAGTAAAGGGAACCCCCCTTTTTTCTCTCTCTTTAACCCCTTTTTTTTTTGGTGTCACCTTCTCGGGTGTCCCTTTTGGGATTGTTCTAGGGTGACCCAGCTCGGGCACCCCCCCCCCCCTCTCTTCTCTCCCCCCCTTTTTTTTTCCGGTCTGGCTCGACCCTCGCAGCGAGCACTGTGGAGGGGGAGGCTCGCTCTCCCCCTCGTGTGCAGCCGGCCGGAAGCCGCTCGTCGGCCTCCCCTGCCCCTCTCAGCCGGCGGGGAGGCGGTGTTTGGCCGGCACACGCCGGCTCAAGCGCCGACGCATGGCCGGCGCTGTCGCACCCTCCGGGGGCACAACGGGCCCGACCGACCGGACCCCCCCCCCCTTNTCGGGCCCCCCCCCCCCCTCTCTTCTCTCCCCCCCTTTTTTTTTCCGGTCTGGCTCGACCCTCGCAGCGAGCACTGTGGAGGGGGAGGCTCGCTCTCCCCCTCGTGTGCAGCCGGCCGGAAGCTGCCCGTCGGCCTCCCCTGCCCCTCTCAGCCGGCGGGGAGGCGGTGTTTGGCCGGCACACGCCGGCTCAAGCGCCGACGCTTGGCCGGCGCTGTCGCGCCCTCCGGGGGCACAACGGGCCCGACCGACCGGACCCCCCCCCCTTCTTGGACGGGGTCCCTCGCGTCGGGTCCCCCTCAGGCCCGAAAGCAGCAGTTGTTGCAGCAACTGCTGCTGCGGTTGCTGTAGCAACTGCTGCTGGTGCTGCTGCTATAGCTGTTGCCTGCTGCTGTTGTTACTGCGGCTGCCGCTGCGCCTGCTACCTGCTGCTGCTGCTACTGCGAATGCTGCTACAGCAGCTGCTGCAGCTGCTCGCCGCTGCCACTGCTGCTATGGCTGCTGCCCGCCGTTGCTGCTGTTGCAGGTGTGTGCTGTCGCCGCCGCTGCTGCGGTTGCTGCCCGCCGGCGCCGCCGCTTCTGCTGCTGCTGCTGCTGCGCCTGCTGCACACCGCTGCTACTACTGCAGCCGCTTACCACTGCTATTGCTGCTGTTGCTCACTACCGCCTGCTGATGCTGCTCGCAGCCGCTAGCTGCTGCTGCCGCTCGCTGCTGTTGCTGCGGCTGTTGCCCACCGCCGCTACTGCAAGCTGCTGCTGCTACGTGGTTCCACTGCTTGCAGCCGCCGCTGCCGCAAGCTGCTGCTTCTCTTGCGAGCTGCTTCTCCTCCTTTTTTTTGTGTGTACACACCAGTAGCCAGACACGGCTGCTGCTGCCACCCGGTGCTGCTGCTGTAGTGGGTGCTGCCCGTAGCCGCTACCGCCGTAGGTGCTTCCCGCCTCTCATTGCTACTACGGCCGCTGTTGCTTGCAGCTGCCGCCGTTGTCTCTGCTACCTCCACCGCTCCGCTGCAACGTAGTCGCAATGGGTCCCTCCAGGATCTGCTGCTACTGCTATGGGTGGCTGTCGCTTCTGCCACTCACTGCTGCTTCTGCTACTGTGTCTCTGGTGCACAGCACAACGAGCTGTGGCTTGTTCGCTCTGATTCCAAGAGAAGTTTCCTAGAACCTTCCTAACCACTTTGCCGCGACACTAGGCATCAGCTTCGGGTCAGCGTGTGACAATAGTTACAAGTTAGAGACAAAAGTGCAAGGGTCTGGGTTGGGACACGAACAGAGTGTCAGGAAACTCAAACTGAGTATAATTGCAGAGAGAGTTGACAACTGAGCAACAATGAACCTAAATAGTTGCTGGCCGCCTAGAGTCGCTAGGGGCGGCGGTATTTTCGTACCTGCTCAAACTGGCCTAAAACCACGGTTTTAGCCGTAACTCACTGCTCAGGTGTCAGAATCACCCGCTGTCTGCACCAAAACGTGCAGAACAATGAGCTCTACGCAACGGACCCACGCAAGGTGGGTTTGCATCATCCAGGCACGAATAGCAAGCAAAACAAGGAAATCGGCCAAAATGGCCTGTCCATCGAGAAAACTCTAGAGCGCTCGGAACTGCACTAAGAGCACCCATAAATGTACGAGTGGAGTACCGAGACATCAACGTGTGCTTTCCACGACAGGAAGCACACACAAAGTCGCAGGTCTCCTCATCGCATCGGTACAGGCTGCCGGGTGCGTGGGTCTTGACCACTGAGAAAACTCTAGCAAAGGCAGACCAGCCAGTCAGGCTGTAGAGACGCATCATCTGCGTCACACCTGTCATGTTGTAGCTCCTGGATAAGTCCCTGGACGATCCGGAGTCCCGTCGAGTCGTCACAATCTCCAATGCGGCCACCGCTCACCATCAGCTTCGGGTGCACCCGTAGCTGCCACGGCTGTGGCTCGTGACGGGTGGAAGCCACACATACCAACAAGTCCTTGGCCACCAGTGGAGCCCTATACTTCTCAAGCAAGCCGTGTACATTCCTTTTGACTTTGAACACCCACTTTAGGTCAATGGCTTTACATCCGGGGGGAAGAGGCACCAGCTGATAGACTTCATGCTCAAGAAGAGCGTTCAGCTTGTCGATCATATCCTGTTCCCACTCTGATGCATCGGAGCGTCCCCTTGCCTCTTCGACGGTGAGAGGCTCTGAGTGGACAGCCACGGGCTGTGTGGGACCAGTTGTGTAGTAGAACAGTCTGTAATCCACCCGGGCCATGTTCCGTTGTGAGTGACGGACTGGATCAGGCTCAATACGATTGTTTTGCAGTGGGGTTAGAACAGGTGGGGACCCTGAAGAGTCTACACTGGTGCTTGTAAGATCAGCCGGTGTGAGTAAGTCCATAGGGACCGGTGTGACCTGGCTTGTGAACTTGTGCGCTTTGGATAGTGGTGTCACCTTTGGTTGTGTGGTGGGAACAAAAAATGGGTACACTGACATATTCAGGGTATTGTTCAGGGATGGTAAGCATTGGTGCATGCTTGAGTCCCTTGAATGCCTTGTATGGCATGTGTTCCAGGAAGGATGCATCTCGAATCTCAATGAACACATGTTGCACAGGGTCCCAAAAGCTCCACACTTTTGAGGCATGAGAGACTCCGACAAAGGCAATCCACCTACCTAGTGGACTCACCTACCTTCAACCACCTATCGACAAAGGCACACTACCTTTGTGGACTCTGACAAAGGCACACCACTACCACCTACCTTCAACCCTCGGCACCTCTCCTAAGCCCATCCACACACCCTCCACATCATGTGTTGCATACAAAGACACAAACAACTGACGATGAGACATGTGATGTGGTGCTGAAGTATCAATCAACCATTCATGCATGGACAGGATGTGCGATGTGGTGATGTGTGTGTGCCCAAGGGGCGGACCTGGCTGGGTGACTGCAGTGGCCTCTGGAGGCAAGGTGGTGGGAATAGCCTCCTGCACAACGGCAGTGTGAGAGGTCGCCATGTAGTCATACACGTGCTGGGCCCACACTGGAGTTGGCACGGGAGTCATTGCAAACGGTGGTACGTAATGTGCAGGCAGCCCATAGAGTCCAGGCTGTGGGGGCATCTGCTGCAACGGCTATGGCTGAAGCTGATGCTGGGGCGGCAGTGCAAAGGTGGCTGCCGCTACAGGATGATAGTGATGCAGCCCAGGTGGTCCATGTCCACCCAAATGCTGCATTACGGGAAACTGATGCAGTGGCTGATGCTGATGTTATAACTGTGTCTGCTGCTACTGTTGTTTCTCCATCATCTGTCGCTGGAGAGAAGGGAACCGGTGCTAGAAGTGCCCAATCTGGTTGCAGTAGCTGCACCTCTGACTGTCACAACCGCGACCTATGCCACCAGACCAGCCACGACCCCCACGAGAGGATCCACCAAGTGAGGAGAATGAGGTCTGGGTTACTGCAGCAGCAGCAGAGGAGGAGCCCTGGTGTGCATATGCTGTCGGCGGCGCAGCTGTCATGTCACGTGCCTTGCCCTTCAGAATATCTTCATAGTTGTGTAGCTCTTCAGAGACAGAGGCAAGGTTGATGAGCTCGATCTCAGCAACTGGATGGCGACGTAGCAGGTCATGCTGGAACCCCTTGTACTGCTTGCCGAGGTGGAGCAGCACCACGTCCAACCACTCAAGGATAGAACACAAACCACCCAAACCCAACAGTCGGCGACGAATATCCATGTCTTCATCCCAAAAATCAGCAACCGGCGTGCCTGGTTTAGGGTAGAGATTGTGAAGGCAATCTCTGAAAGTCACTACAAGGGTCATACCCTGGTCTTCTTCACGCATGGACAGTTGACGCCAAGCGTCATGCGGTCGTGCTGCACCACTGCATTGATTGGAGGGATCCTCACCCCTGCAACCAAAGCAGAAATGACACAGGACGTAGGCTTGTGGATCAGGGAGTTCACGAGTCAATGCATTGAATTCTTGCAGCAGCATGAGGTCCGTTGTAGTGTCTGGAGGCGGGTGGATATAAAGTTCCTCCAACCCATGTTCCGCCACCCATGACAGGAAAGTTTCCCGCCATGCAAGGTAGTCCCTTGTTCCTAGCTGTGGCGGTGAGAGTTTTTTCTGGCCCAGTCCCAACTGCGCCATGGTGGCAGCGGTAAGAGTGATGTTAGGAGCATTGTCCCCACTACTGCTACCTTCGGCATTGCCGGCACTGCCAGCACCTCCGTTTGTTCTGGCTACCTCACTTATGGTGCTCGGGAGACAGTTCCTGTCGTTTGTCTAGCTGCAGCTGGTGCTAGAGGACCAAGAAAATCTTGGCAGCAATTTGTCGGGCCCACTTTGTGCCCAGCTTTCTGCCAAGAGCCCAAAGCTCTATAGGGAAGCCTCCAGAGATGTCCTGGAACCCTGCACAAACGATCCCGCCCCCCCAGACCCTTTGCCCAACCCTAGAGTTGTGGTTGGGCACCTTAGGGAGGTCCTTGGAGAGGCATGGGGCCTTCCTTTGACTGCGGTTCTTCGTCCCAAGCTCCCGCCGCGTGGGCGAGGCCTTGCTAGGGCTTGCACAACCCCTTAGGCCCAGGTTGACACCTTAGAGAACCTTCACCGACCTGTTAGAGCCCGCCAACCCTAGCTAACGCGGCTTCCAAATGGCGGCCACTCCCTACTTCAGCTCCGACGGTCGGTTCACGCACCTTTCAGGCCCAAAATAGTGCTCTGATACCATGAGAAACTTGTTGCAAATTACGTGGGACCAACAGCACTTCGTTTGGTTAAGCGTGGAGCAAGCTAGCTCCAAAACCCTAGGGCGGCTAGCCGTTTTTCTTACTACAAGTGCGGGAGCAACAAGGTCACGCCTTGTCACAGGTGAGTCTCACCCGTCGACTGGTGAGCGACGGTCGCCGGCGCTCCACAGGGTGCGAGGGCGAACTCGTGCCATGCCCACAAAAAAAAGGTGTGATAGCACCTGCAAAGTCACAAAGTCAACATACCTAGGCCAGATTTTATAAAACCTACAGTAGACCTACAAAACATGCAAGTCAAGCTCTAATCTAGGTCTGGCATCACAGCGAGCACACCATGTCACGTAGTTCTCAAGGACACAACTAGGTTCTCCAGCGGGGGCAGGCAAGGGTCAATGGCCGGCGGAGTACGTGAGACAAGAGGGTGGCACCGCCACCTGAAGGGCTTGGCGAGCTCGTGTCTCCGCAATCAACGTGGGTCACCACCGACCACCAAATCCTCATGCACTACACACACGAGGACACAAATGCACGAATGTATATAGAGGGTTATCAGTGATGGCAGAAGCAGCTTTGGCTAATCCACGCTCGTCACCCTGGCATTCCCATCATTAACAGAGCCAGTTCCAACATCCCTTTCTCAAGAAGGAGATTAGGACCAGCTTGAAGACAAACCTGCTTACTACGAGGAACACCAGGAGCATAATTGGTGGCTTGATTGCAGCTGCAATAATCCAGGATGTCACACAGCTCACCTCGTTTCTGGTTGGCCCTGTGTCCCCTGTTGTGCCTTGTGTTACTGCTCTTGCACCATTTCCGCCATCGGAAACTATCTCCTTCCTTGAGGCTGCTCTTCATTCAATTGCAACCGTGGTATCTACCGCTGCAGCCACAGTACGAGCTACACACGCACTGGCAAGCACAACAGTAGGGCAAGGGTTGAGGCCTACATCACTGCTGTCATTTCCTTAGGAACTCACTCTAAGTCTAGCAGGTTTGAATGTACTCAAGGATGCCTAGCCTTCAGTGCTCCACTCTGTCGCATTCTGGGATGGCCAATGGACACAGAAATGGAGATTGTGGATTCCAAGCATCGCAGACTAAGATTTGGAAGAAATGAGTCGAGAACAGTTTGTACTCAAGAGAAGAATTTTTATTACTTAACATATTGAGATTACATCATATTCTTGTATTCTGTGATCAGCGCTTTCCAGCGCATCCAGGCGTGCTCAAAATGGAGCAGTAGGCCCATCAAAGTAACCCATGGTGGTGCCATCCACCATGCCATGTACAGAGGCGGGAGGTGCTTTGATGGCAACCCACAGTTCCTGTCCTTGCACCAAAGCCTTGATGCCCTTTCCTTGAAACATGTGGCCCCTTCGGCCTCAGAGTGTAAACAAGCTCTTTGCCGCATGGATCATGCCTGTCCTTGGGCGGCACCTTGGTCACGGTGTTGGTGAGCATGCGCTTTATGCCACAGTGAACTGTTGTTCCATCTCCCTTCACCATCAAGTCTCACGCCCAGTGATGTATGATCTTAATGTGCTTGATCATCCTCTGTAACACTGAGTTCCGTACAAGACTGATGGTGCATATGTTTTCCACATTGAGCACCGTTGGCTTTCTTTGCGGCACCTCGATATCCTTCAGCACCCGCTGTAGCCATATCACTTCCTTTGCGGACCCCCCGAGAGCGATGTACTCAGCCTTGGTGCTTGACACTGCCACAGTCATGTTTCTGTTGGCCTGAGGGTGAGTGTGCACCCTGGAGGGTCCCTAGCAGTGGCTGGTTCACACCACCAACTGTTTTTGGAGAGACTGAAACTATGGAGGCAACTGGTTCCAAGGATGGCAAAATCTGGTCAGAGAGTGAGGCAATGGTTTTGTCCTCAATTGGATGGGAATGAACACTTTATCAAGGCTCACAAGCAGTGGCATTTTATAGCCACTGATCTAAGCTTTCCAGAACACCAAAGCATGCCAGATTTGGAGCTTCCTAGAAGATTCTATGGCTTCTAGAGTGCTCCTTGGTAGGCTGTCCTTTTCCCACCTAGGAAGGCATCCCTTCCCTCCTCTAGAAGCTTCTGCCCCTTCCTAGATTCCTCAGCTTGCTTCTAGTAGGAGGGAAGGTGTCTAGAAGACCAAGACACCTCTAGATGCCTTGTAGGACAAGTCACCCCTTCTAGAAGGTGGGCCACCTTCCTGGATCCTCACCTGGCCTTCTAGAAACTTAAAGAGGAACTCTAGAGGTTGAGCTAGCTTCCTGGCATCTATTTTCCACCTCCCTTGAGGCAAGGCATAATTTCATCTTGTGGGACTTGAACCCGGGCCCCTGCCTCTAGAGGTGGACACCATTAACCACTAAGCCACTAAGGCTTGTCTTTTTGGTGTTCCTTTTTGGAGTCACTCCTGCCATGGTGAGGAGCATCATTCCAACAATCTCCCCCTTGCGCGTCATCCATGGCAGTTGTCCATGCTCATCCTGCAGCTGAGGGGACTTTCTCCTCATGGGAGACGAGCTTGTGTTTTATTGCTCCCTCCCACTCAGCCCCATCCTTCTTGTGTAGTGCCTCCTTGAGGCTCCTCTTGCAACTCCGCACGATCTACTGCCTCCTTGGGTCAAATAGCCGATACGCCTTGCTTCCGCTCTCATATCCAAGGAAAATACACTGGCGGGTACGCGGGTCCAGCTTGCTCCGTCCCTCACTTGCCTGCACCATTGCATGTGCAACACAACCAAACGTGCGGAGGTGACCCACTGCCGGCTTCCTCCAGCTCCACACTTCTTGTGGTGTCTTCCACGCATTGCTCTCCTTTTCCTTCAGCGGCTTGGTCGGCATGAGATTCATGATGTACGCTGCTATCCTTGCCGCCTCCGCCCAATACCATTGTGTAAGGCCGGCGTCGCTCAACATGGATCGCACCATGTTAAGGATAGTGCGATTCGCTCTCTCTGCGACGCCATTCTATTGTGCGGAGTGTGGAGTTGTTTTCTGCCACTCAATCCCCTTGCTCTTCATCCATCCAAGGCGCCCCGCATATTCACCGCCGTTGTCACTCCAGAACGCCTTCACCTTCAACTCTGTTTGCCGCTCCACATCAGCCACAAACTCTTGCATGCACGCAAGAACCTCACTCTTCCGCTTCATTGGGTAGAGGTAGAGTTTTCGGCTGTGGTCATTGATGAAGGTGAGGAAGTAGCGAGCTCCGCCGATGGAGCTCTCAAGTGGTCCACACATATCTGTGTGTACCACGGCCAGTTTTGCCGATGCACGCGTCCCCTTGGCGACAAACGGCTGCCGAGTTGATTTGCCAATGATGCATGGCTCACACACGGTCTCCTTGGTTCCATCAAGGCCGCTGATTTGGAGACCCCGCACCACTTCCCTCTTAGCCATCTCCTTCACTATTGATGGAGAAATGTGGCAGAGTCGGCGGTGCCATAGGTTCAGGTCTCCTCCGTCCTTCGTTGCAAGATTGGCGGCGTTGGACCCCACCCGGCTGCTGAGGATCTTCGCGCGTAGCAGGTACAAGTCCTCCTCCCTCTTGGCACGTGCAATCACCTCACCCTTGCCCTCTTTGTGGATAACGGCCTCCTTCTTTGTGAAGAGCACCTCAAGTCCCTTGTCGGTAAGGCGGCTGACGGAGAGCAGGTTTGCCCCAAAGTTAGGCATATGCAGCACATCGTAGATTGTGCTCGTGACAGGTTTGCCGTCCACAATTGACTCAATGTGGACGTTACCCTCACCGGCGGCCACCTCTGTTTTTCCATTGGCCACCGTCATGCGTCTCTCCGAGGCGCCGTAGGTGACAAATGCCGCCCTGTTGCATTGCGTGTGGCGGCCTGATCCGGAGTCGATGACGGCAACTCCCGGATCCTTCAAGTTGGTGGAGTTGTACGCCATAAGGGCATGCTCATCTTTCTTCCCGCCCCGCTGCGACCGATCTGTTTTCTTCTTGGGACAGTTGCGCGCGTAGTGGCCCTCCTTGCCGCAGTTGAAGCACTCCCCCTTCTTGTCACCCTTCTTAGTGCCCTGTTTGGCACCCTTCCACTTGTCACCTCGGCCTATACTTTGAGGATGAACTGTATAAGCTGAAGTTGATGCCGTTGCACTCTCTCGACCGCCACGTCGCATCCACTCATTGCGCACGTACTCAGCAACATTTGGGTACTTCAGCTCGTCGGAAGGCCAGCCACCAAGGACTGTGATCATGGGACTCCAACTGTCTGGCAAGGCCAAAAGGAGGATCATAGCTTGCAACTGAGAGTCGACCTCCCAACCCGTGGCCACGCACTCCGCTGCGAGGGACTCAATCTGCAGCATGATATCCATGATGTTGTCGCCTTCGTTGGCTCGGAGGGTGACGAGCCGTTTGAAGATGAAGAGCTGATTGGCAAGGTTGCTTGACTGGTAGATGGAGCAGAGTTTTGACCATGCGTCCGCGGCCAGGGTGCATCCTTGGATGTGCCCAAGTTGTGGTGGGCATAACGCGGACACAAGGAGCGCCAATGCCTTTTTGTTGCGCTGCTTGTATGCCTCCTTCACCCCAGCCGTTGCAGTCTCCGGCGGAGAAGTCTCATCACCTTTTACGAGCTCTAGCAGTCCCTTGTCGTCGAGGAAGACCTCAAACTGCCACCTCCACAAGGCAAAGCCTGTCCCATCAAACTTAAGGACAGCGCGGCTGCTCTCTTGCTCACTAGTTGCCATGTCTTGCTGTTGGGAGCATGAAATCAAGCTGGCTTTGAACCCCTTAGAGGCGTGGGCCCATAACCCTTTGTTGGCCTGAGGGTGAGTGTGCACCCTGGAGGGTCCCTAGCAGTGGCTGGTTCACACCACCAACTGTTTTTGGAGAGACTGAAACTATGGAGGCAACTGGTTCCAAGGATGGCAAAATCTGGTCAGAGAGTGAGGCAATATTTTTGTCCTCAATTGGATGGGAATGAAAACTTTATCAAGGCTCACAAGAAGTGGAATTTTATAGCCATTGATCTAAGCTTTCCAGAACACCAAAGCATGCCAGATTTGGAGCTTCCTAGAAGATTCTATGGCTTCTAGAGTGCTCCTTGGTAGGCTGTCCTTTTCCCACCTAGGAAGGCATCCCTTCCCTCCTTTAGAAGCTTCTGCCCCTTCCTAGATTCCTCAGCTTGCTTCTAGTAGGAGGGAAGGTGTCCAGAAGACCAAGACACCTCTAGATGCCTTGTAGGACAAGTCACCCCTTCTAGAAGGTGTGCCACCTTCCTGGATCCTCACCTGGCCTTCTAGAAAATTAAAGAGGAACTCTAGAGGTTGAGCTAGCTTCCTGGCATCTATTTTCCACCTCCCTCGAGGCAAGGAATAATTTCATCTTGTGGGACTTGAACCCGGGCCCCTGCCTCTAGAGGTGGACACCATTAACCACTAGCCCACTAAGGCTTGTCTTTTTGGTGTTCCTTTTTGGAGTCACTCCTGCCATGGTGAGGAGCATCATTCTAACAGTTTCCTGATTTCTCATGAATCCGCTGCATCACCAAGCACAATAATGTATAGAGACTTTGTTTCCTGTCATCCACATCACCAACCCAGTTGGCATCTGGGAAACTGGCCAACTCTAGGGAGTCATCCCGTGCTTCTTAAGATTCTTGCCAGCTTTCTAATGCAACTTAAACTAGGCAAAACGGTTAAGAATTGAGGAAGCTAGCTTCAGTTCTTTGTGGCACATGGTTTCCACCAAAATTTATAAGTCCCTAAGATGAATGAGTAAGAAGGGGGGAAGAGCGGAACATGCTAGAAATGTTTTTCTCAGCGCGGTCGGCGAGCGAAGCGTGCCGGCTGTGCTGGTTCGCTTTGTGGAGCAAATGCAAATCCACCCCCTCCTGGCTCGCTCTTTTCCACCAAATATTCTCCTAAATGCCACATCCGTCCTACGAGTGCATTAAAACTAGCCCTACATGTACCCAAACAGCAACATGAAACGACAAAGCAAGATGAATCCAGCAATGTCAACAACACAGTATCACATGGAAAACCACACTCTTAAACAGGTCTTTGCGGCCAATGGGATCATGCCGACAGAAGTTGCAGCAGCTTGAGTGCAATATCATGACGTATCCACACAATGGAAGGTGGTCTCAGCGCGTGTGTCCACTGATCTCGGGATCACCATGCCCTGCACACCCAAGGTAAGGCATGTGGGGAGGATGTAACACATGGATTAATGCACCCCCTTGGCAGATGATGCAAGAGGCATTCACCTAATTTGAAGCTGTTGGTCTACTGGTGCAGATAAGGGGACAGCATTGGTGAGGAAATCTGCGAGTTGCTCCGAGCCGCTGATTCTGCACACTTGAACTGCACCTGCTTCCACTGTCTCATGCACAAAGTGGAGTTCTCCGCTGATGTGCTTTGTGCATGGGTGCAAATCCGACATTTGCTGTGATGCGGTGAACTACCAAACTTTCACTATGAAGTGGGATAGCATCAACAACAAAACCCAGCTCTTCCATCAGTTGACACATCCAAATGGCTTCACTCAAGGCTTCCCCAAGTTCCATATTATCACCTTCAGCCACACTTTTTGCCATACAAGACTGCTTTACACTGCGCCAAGGGACCGCGGTGCCTAAAAGGAGGAAAACCTACCCACCCCTGCCACGCGCTGCTCTGTCACGTGCATAGTCTCTGTCACAAAAACCATCTGACAGAGGAGCTTGCGTTGGAGATAAAACAAGATTGACAATGGCAGTGTCCAGCACATAGCGCAGCAGTTCCAGAGTTACAGTTAATCATCCATCTTTTATACACATCAAAATCAGTGTACACATAGTGATATTTAGAGAAGGTCCTTAGAAGGATCTTGTACTTTCTTCTTGATTTGTACACTCCATGAGTTGTGCATGGACATGAAAACAAGTGGAATGAATACAAAATCACTTAACCTTTTTACAGTTTCCATTATGTTTAATTTTTGTTTCCATTTAGTAAATGCAACTCTCCTGTGACGTACATTGTCTCTGATAAAAGAAACATGCTTGGCAAGAATACTTGTCGTGCTTATTGTACAGGATGGTCTGGGTGGAACATCCGGCTTCATACAGGGCTAATTTAGCATTTTCCTGACTTCCAACCTGCACTTTGAAAGTGATCTTGACCACTCTTGTGCCAGCATGGATCGCATTCATTTATGGTCAATCACCTCTGATAAATACACTCTTTATACAGTGTACATGTCAAATCTATGCCTTTGGAAGATTTGTGGTACCTTCGTGGAAGTTACGTAACAATTTCCTTCACTAAGTATTTTCATACATATAAGCATGTCTTTGTATGCTCTAGCACGCGAACGTTCTTGGAAGGCTTGTAGTTGAATTTTCAGCACTCATTTTCATACATATAAGCATGTATTTGCATGCCTTCTTGTTCCATAACTCCATTTGCAATACGCCTCCACAGACATAAAATTTTCCTTAGACCTTAAAAGTGCTACTATTGTAAGGACTTACAGCGTGTATTCCTGGATGCGGAACTCAACATAGACACAATCTACACAACGTTACATTCCGGGGTTGAGGGTTTTATGTTTTTTTCTTTCCTGGACGCCTGCTGGGCCGCGCAGTAGCGGGGCCCAGCAGGTTCCCTCCTATCGGTAGGGGGGGGGGGGGGTGTACCCCCCCCCCCCCCACTCAAATGACTAGCACAAATAGCATCAGGTTCCCTTCTATCAAAGAGGGGATTCTCGGACCCCCCACTCAAACCCCTCGCAAACCTTTTACATATCGTTACTTATCTGTCAACAATCGAGATCTTTGATTGTCAATCGTCGGTTGCCATAGATCGTCAAAAGACGAGTGTTTTTTTACACCTTCTCCATGTACGATGGAGATCGTTGACTGATGATCAACGATGCCATCTACAAGTCAACGATCATCCATCGTTGATCACCATCCATTCATTGATGATCAAATAGTTGATCCTCGATCGTCAATTTTCATAGATTGACGGTCGCCGAGTGCTTTTCTACGTCGTCTCCAAATACACTCTTTGTGTTTTTCACATGTCTGTGAGATACACTGACCATAGAAATTGCCCCAATACACTTTACCCTTTTGGGGAGGGGGGATCTCCGGCTCCAATGCTCCCCCCCCCCCCCCAAACAGGTAGAGTGTATTAGAAGAGTATCTATAATATGTGTATCTCACGGACGTCTGAAAAACACACTAAGTGTATTGTACACTTGTATTTAAGTAACGGTTGTGCATGGCCCAGCTGCACCACCCCAATACACTCGACGCTTGGGGGGGGAGGCCCCGACTACGTTTTTACCGTTATGGGATCTGGTTTCCGTACATGTGGATGTCATCTACTAGTCGACGATCGTCCATTGTCGATTGTCATCTTTTTATCGATAATCGTTGATTTTCAATCGGCGATTGTCATAGATCGATGGTCTACGAGTGACTTTTGACATTGTCTCCAAATACACTTTGTTTTTTTTTCACTTGTCCATGAGATACGCAGACCATAGACACTCCCCCACTTATCCTTTGGGGAGGGGGGGGGTCCGGCTCCCATGTTCCCCCCCCCCCCCCCAACCCCCA